>JAEQBH010009422.1:0-106149 GCA_016808115.1 Tetrastigma voinierianum | reverse complement strand
GAATCTTTTTGTTAAAGTTAGGATGAAGATAAAAATTTTATCTTGGAATGTGAGAGGGGTGAATAATCTTGGAAAAGAGAAGCTTATTAAATAATTCATCAGACAGCAGTGGACCTCGGTTCGCAAGAAACAAAGGTTCAAGATATGACCCAGGATGGCTTGAAGCCTGAAAATGGAGATTTTCAAACTGTACAATGATGCTCGGGTCTTCCTGGAGGCAATCTTGTTGCCTTTGGGATAAGAGAAACTTAGAGGTCAGTCGGTGACAAAGGAGCGGTCTCTGTTCTTCCCGAAATGCGGGAGGACTTTGTTTTCAATGGATCTTCACTAGTGTTTATGGTCTAGTGTTGGCCAATTTAAAGGAAGACTGGTGAGGAACCTGGTCTATGAGGCCCCCACAAAAAGTTTCCTCCTCCCTCCTTCCTCCTCTGCAAGGCCCCTCCTCACCCCTTCCTTTATGGTCGCAACCCGTATCAAGTGATTTTAATGCTTCCATTTCCCCACCCAAGTGAGTTAATATAAAGTAGTAAGAGTTACTCTGTGGATATGCGCCGCTTCATTGTTGTTCTTGACAACCTAGGGGTGAGGGACTTGCCTTCTCGCAGGGAGGTCCCTTTACTGGAGTGGTGGCGCAATGGCCGAGTGGGATGTCTAGGATTTAATGAAAAAGTCCCAGTTTCGGGGATTGGGAAAGTTATTTTAGTAGGGTGACCCAAAGTACTCTACCTAGACCGGTACCACTTCCCTATTCTCTTAGATGAGTGAGGTATCGACACGCCCTCCCTTCCTGGGCTTGAAACTATAGTCAAATTAAAAAGGTTCAAAGATCTCCTTAAAGGGTGGTGGCAAGGTTGCTTTCAAAGGTTTTGAGAGTTTCATCCCCGCTTTAAAGCCGAAGGGATTAAAAGGCAAGTCAAGGCGTGAATAAGGAGGCCTGGCAATGTGGGAACTAGAGCTACGAGGCTCCACATAGAGTGGGATGTCGATAAATTTGGAGAAGGAGAGGGAGCTCTCTCAGAGGAATCTCGAGGAGAGAGTTAAAGCCAGTGGGATGACATGCAAAAGGTGGTCCTTGTTAGAGGAGGTTTCGGAGGCAAAAGTCAAGAGAGTCAGGGTTTAAAGAGGGATAGAAACATCGGATTCCTTCTAAATAGAATGGCCAACTCGCATAGAAGTAGTCAATAAACAAAATTAAAATTAATAAGTCGACCACGTAAGATAAATGCCATTCCGGTAAAGGGATTGCGACGATTTAAAGGCCCATCATTTCGAGTAGTGGGGATTTAGCGTCATTTCCTAATATCCCTTTCTTTGAGGCTTTAGG
This sequence comes from Tetrastigma voinierianum, assembly GCA_016808115.1. Taxonomy (NCBI): domain Eukaryota; kingdom Viridiplantae; phylum Streptophyta; class Magnoliopsida; order Vitales; family Vitaceae; genus Tetrastigma; species Tetrastigma voinierianum. The sequence continues at coordinate 104,825 of JAEQBH010009422.1, read as the reverse complement.
AATCGAGGATGCCGGGCAAATGAAGCTAGGCTTCATCGAGGAAGAAGTTCGCAGCCATTCTCGTGCTCCTCAATGGTGAGAAGGCCTCAGCCAAATGGTTTCCTATCATTGTCTTTATCGAGAGTTTACTATGATGAAGTGATGGATTTCTCTAAGGAGTTCTAAGGAGAAGAAGAAGAAGTTTGTGAGAAGCCAAATGCCTTCTTGGTGTTGATTCTCAAAAAATGTGAGGATATCAAGGACTGTGCCCATTAGTCTACCAGAGGGATCAGATAAGATCCTCTTCGCCAAGGTCCCGCTAATAGGTCGAAGGGTTATCGACAAAGTGGTCTCCCATCTCAAATTCTTTCGCGGGAAGGAAGGCAAATCCTCGATGCCGACCCACTGCGACGAGGCCGGTGGACTCCTTTGTCGAGAAGGAAATGACTTCGTGGGGCGGTCTCGTAAGCTAGACATTGAAAAGGCTTACAACCATTTAAATAGGGAGTTTGTGCTTGAGGTAATGAGGAGAAAGGGTTTTGGCCAAAGATGGTTGTCTTGGATCTTCTGGTGCATGTCTACAGCTTCTTTCTCAATCCTAATCAATGGGGCTTCCGCCGGTTTTCTTCGGTAGGGGGACCCCCTATCCTCGTATCTCTTTGTCTTGGGAATGGATATTTTAAGCCGTTTGATAAACAAGGTTGTGGAAGGGAACTTCCTTGCTCGTCGCAAGATCTGAGGTGGAGGGGAGGAGGTGGAGTCACACACCTACCTATGCCAATGATACTCCGTCGTTCGTAATTTAGAGAATCCCGACCATTCGGGTTTGTTCAAAAGGATATTGATATGGTTTGAGTATCCCTCTCGTGGCTGAAAAATCAATTCGGGGCAAAAGCGAGATTTCCATAGAATGTGCTGAGGCTTTGACAACGAGCGGGTCGCAAAGCTGTTTATATTTCCTACCACATTCGGGGCCTCCCTTAGGCCCCATACAAAAGTCAATCGGGATTTGGGATCCCATTGCGAAAGGTTCAGAGGAGATCGCCACTGAAGCTGCTAATATATTCCAAAGGGGGAAGAGTTGCCTCTGTCCAAAGCATCTTTAATGTCAAACTATTCATTCCTTACGTCTCTTTTTCCCGATTCGAGTCTGGTGTGCAAAAGGATGGAAAAAATTCATAGGGACTTTCTTTGAGGAGGGGGGAACCTAGAGAAGAAGCCTCATTTAGTGAAGTGGGCAAACAGGTTGGTGGCCTGGGGGTCAGAGGATTACACATTCTAAACAAAGCCTTGTTAGGAAAGTGGATTCAAGGGCCGCAAAGAATGAATCCTCCGTGGAGGAGGCTATCAAAAGAAAGATTGAGAATTGGTAGGGGGATGGTGCTCTAGAGTACAGAATAGTTTCTCATGGGACAAGACAGGAAAGAAATGAGGAAAGGCTGGGAGTTTGTCCTTTTAAATGCCAAATTTGTGATTGGTGATGGTATTAGAGTCAGTTTTTGGAAGGATGTCTGGGGTGGAGAGGAGGTCTTGTGCAGAGTGTTCCCGACTTTGTTGAGCTTGGCGGTCCGAAAAGATGCTTTGATCAGGGAGGTTTGGGACACATCGAATGAAGGTGGATGGACCTCTCATTTGGTGAGGCCTTTAATGATCGGGAATCGACCGAGGCGGAGAATTTTTTTGCTATGATTCAACCTTGAGAGTGGTCTCAAATAGGGGAAGACAAATCGGGTCTTAAAAGGGTAATTCCGTTTACTCAAATAAGCTTCAGATGAGGCGTTGAACCGCACCGCCGAGCCAAGGCTCCTTCGCTTTATCGCTTTGGAACCCGTCCCCTTAAAGGTGGGCTTTTGCTGGGAGGCGTTCGGGGGGGAAGGGTGATGGCTATGGATCAACTCAAAAAGAGAAGAAGACCCTTAGCCAACAGATGCTACCTCTGTGAGGAGGAGGAGGAAACACTAAACCATCTCCTTGTCCACTGCCCGAAGGTCATAATGCTTTGGGAGCTTGGCTTGCCAATATCGCCAGTTTGGAGTGGGTCTTTCCTTCTTAGTTCTGTGAGGTCCCACCTGGGCCGAAAGCAACCAAAGTGCAAGAAGCGCAAGAGTGTGGGAGGCACCCATTTGCCTCATCTCGGACAACGTTGCGCGAGAAATGTAGCTGGTCTTGATAACAGAGGCCTTCTCTCGGCTTATGATTAAAGAATTCTTTCATTTGTAATTTCTAGTCCTGGTCTAATGTGTCTAGTGGGGACAAAGACAAGAGTTTATTGGATTTTCTAACATGGATGGGGTATAGATGATTTTTTGGGCTAGGTGGGTTCTCCTATATTTTTTGGTCCTTTTCCGGGCTACGCCTTTGTATGTCTCTGTAGCTGTACTTTCTTTGGGCAAAATTTAATAAGCTTTTTTTTGTGATTAATACATGTTGTTTTTATCCATAAAAAAAAAATAAAAATAAAAATAAAATCCTCTTACATTGTTTGAAGGAAAACAGAGTAGTGACATTTTTGGTTTTTCTCTTTTTGGGATTGAATGGGTGATTCACTTATCCGTGAAGAGATACTTTCAAGGTGGCATTGATCTTTTATTAGGAAGAAGATAGTGAAAGCTTAGAGAGTTGCTATCTTGCATTTATCTTGGATTATTTGGAAAGAACATAATGGGATAGGATAGCTTCTAAAAGACACTAACAAAGGGACCAAGCAATCAAGCAAACACTTTTCTAGGAATGATTTAAAATGTACATAGGTGATAATTTTTTGTCCATGTTGGACTTCATTGATTGACTTGGTTCTAAGTGAGGCGAGAAGTTTTTTGTTCTTTTCTTTAGCATTGTTTGGAAAATCCTTCTTACTAGGAAGGACAAAGAGAGACCAAACGTAGGGATGGAAAAGCTGATTTCATGATAGTGGTCTCATAGGGCTGATTTCATGATATTTCAAGTAGGACGAAGCTGCTGCTATGTTGCATTGGAGACGCGAGGCTCCTCTTGTTAGTTCTACTGAGCTATTTGGCTCCTTGTTAGCCAAAGACGTGAGAAGAAGAAGAGAGATGGGTCTTGCTGGTGGAAGAAGTGGAGATATCGTAGTGAGTTGCTAGGGGGTTGTTGCTGTTGATTTCAAACAGCGACATTCCTTGAAAGCGAATAGATGTATGAGAGAAGCACTAAAGAAGCTGCCGGGCTGGTAATGGAGTCCAAGTCTTTCAAGATCTCTTATTTCTTCTCGCGGGAAATTGTGTAGAAAAGATTATGGAGAGAGGAAGAGGATTCTCTTGATGGATCAAAATTTAATGCATTGGACCAATTTGTATATAGGTGTAGGGCCTTCGTACTTATATGGCTTCATTCATTGGCTGGTTTCTTGTTGAGGAAGGAAGTATTTTTGTTTTTTCTTGTTCTCTTTTTTGGTTAGATGCCCCTTGTAAAAAAAAATTGAAGTTCGGTCTAAGCTGAAGAGCCCTCTCTTTGATGGTTGCAAGCAGTTGATAGCGAAAGAGAAATTAGTAACCTCAGAAGTTTGTTTCTAAGGTAGAATAGAAAGAGAACCAGATGAGTGAGTCACTTGATTGATTCAATGTTAGAGGTTTCCAAGAAGATGGTTTCTACAAATAGGTGTTTGGTTGGCTAACGGGTGGACCTTGTGGCTCAATACATGATTGTTGGCAGGTTGAGGACATGGGTTGTTGTCTAAGTTACATGGATTCACTTGTAGGTGTCAAGTGTGGTTATATCTAGGTGTAAGATCCGTTGCATCTCAAAACCTTAGGACGTGGAAAATCAACTCAAAGAGATCTCAAATGTCATTATTACAGGTGTTGTGACTAGTGTCAGATGCAAAAGAGATCTGTGGTTTCATGGTCTTTGAATGAAGTATGGTTTTATTGCATCTGTTAGTGAATATTAGGCCTATAATATTTGTGAAAATTGAGAACTTGATTTATTATGACCTATGTTACAGTTGTTTTACAGTTGGCTGCCTTATGTAAATTCTCATTAATTTGATTATCGCATTATTATATTTCTTTTTTGTGGTGGGTTAGTTTACATTTTTCACATCTACAGGTGGATGGTATGGATGCTCTTGCTGTAAAACAGGCATGCAGATTTGCTAAGGAGCATGCTTTAAAAAATGGACCCATTGTAAGTTTTCTTAGCCTGCTGTTTCCGTTTTGTAGTCGTAGAAATTTCTTTTGCAAACTACTGTTGTTGTAGATTAGATCTTTTCTCTTTTGATTCTGCATCTTGTCATTTTAACTTTCACAAAATTTTTTTAATAACCGTGGATATCCGGGCCAGCTTGCGTGCACCTTGACTAATCCCACGGGCCCAACTTTAACAATCTTCTAATAGCCCTTATTTACTTATTCTTGATATGCCAATATAAATTAAGACTAAGGTGGTGTTCATTTTTTTTTTAAACATAATGCTGAATGCAATTTACTTTCAGATGATCTGTTTTTTACTCTTTTTACTTATTACTTAATTTTACAATTTTTTTTATTGCATAGAAAAAAACTAAAATATTTGATATTTTGCTGAATGATAAAAATTAACTTTTTAAAAACAGTCAAGCAATCTCAACACAACCCTCACACTATTAAAAATTAATACTTAACAAAAATAAAGTAATAAAAAAGCAAACAACCTAATCCTTAGTAAAAAAGAGCACATACTACCTGAAAGTGCTTAACCAAAAAGCGGGTGCAATTCCAGTATATTAGAGTCTAAGAAGAGCACAAGAACAATATGGAAGCAAAAACAAGTACTAAGAGACCATGAGACCATCTGAGAGCCTATCGTTTACCTAAGCTAACAATGATATCCATTAAGGAGAAGTTAAACATACAAAAGACCCTGCTCCAAAAGGCAAAGGTGACTAGTTCTACACACTTGATCTAGATGCTCCACGTCCTTGAAGACTTTGTTGCTTTGTTTATTCCTAATGCACCAAAACACTTATCAAAAAAAAAAAAAAAAAAAACCTAATGCACCAAAACAAACATTTTGTCAGGTGGGAGTCAGATTTTTCTCTCAACTTTTTTTTTCTTTCTCCCCTCATTTCATGTGCCATGCCATGTTAAGAGAAGCTCTTTGATAGATTTTGTGAAATAAAGCCTGCCTAAGGTCCCAAAGCATTCAGGCTTTGACACCATGGATTAGGTTATAACATGTTATTTCCTCCTTGAACTTATTTAGACAACATCTATTACCCAACTGCCGGGCCCCTCTTTGTAAGCTAATCAACCATCAATATAACAAACATATGAACTCACAGAATTGTGCAGGGCAGCTCCTTTGTGCTTTTCAACAGTGTCCACTGCCTTAAGAATGACTAGCTACGACATCTAACAAATTGTCACACTAAAAGGGTAAGCCGTGGGTCTCGAATAAGCGCTCACCTCCTCACGATAGATGTGATTCGAGGTGGCGGTAGGGTATGCCGGAATCAACAAAATTTAGAAACCTTAATTCCTCCTATTGCTGTAGCATAGCTATCGCTAAAGATAAAGGCTCTGGTGGTCGACACACACAGTGGATGGGTTTTCTTCGTGGCAAAATGATTTGCAATTGCTCAAAAGGTGAATTTCACTTGATTAGGGGTGTTTTAAAAACAAAGGGAGGTGAATGGTTTGCAGATTGAGTGCCAACTCGAACTAAAAATTATGAAAGAGCTCCTCACATCGGGCCGTCAGGGCTGGGAGGTCCTAGGGTAAACTGAGAGGTTCTCGGTCCTTTTCCTCGCTGGCTGGGGGAGTGACGACTCCATAGCTCCGAACCCGGGATTCTCATTTGGCTATCGAACCGAACCCCAATTTTCCCTTTGAAATATAGCATTTTGCTGAAGCACATCCTTTAAATCTATCTTTGCAAGAATCAATAGAAGGCAACTAATGAATCTCAAGGGATCTAACAATAAGCATCCACTGAACCCTAAAAGCTTGCCAAATACAGGTTAATCAAGGTACATTTACGAGATTTAAACCTAGAGTGAAAGATGGAAACATAAATGACAATAAATGCTTGCATTAAAAACAAGAGAACCAACATTTTACCTCAAAACCCTAGCCCAGTAGCCCTCCTCTTCAAGGATGGAGGGGGTTTAGCCAACCATCCCTTGAGTTGTCATCTTCTGGGCGGTGTTTGAAATGAAATGAAAGAAAAGCAAAGAAAATGAATAGAAGAAAAGCAAGGAAAACCCTCGCCAAGTCTTTGTATCTCCGAAGATAGCCAAAAAGAATCGTATCACCCCCAATATTTGGTTTCCTGAGCTTATGCTGCTCAAATAAGCAAAAATACAAAAATATCTCAATACCCATAATACTTAAGGGCAAAATTGGAAAAATCACAAAAGGAAGTCAAACCCGGGGTCAAAAGGGCGTAAAATCACAAATGCAAAGGCGCAATTTCGCACCCTCGCGAAAATTTTTGGGCAGTCGTGGAATCGGTGACCGCTTCATTCTCGCCTCTTCTCGCTCTTTCTTTCTCTCGATTTCGATCTACGATCAGTTCCACTGAATTCTTCGTGCTTGATCATCCAACATTTGGCTTTAATACCGCGAAAAACTACTAAAATTACCACAAAACGCACCGCAAATAGTCAGACCTTAATGTGCAACGTTAATTTGGTCAGATTAGCACACAAAAAGCTCAAAACTCCACAATAAATAGTGTGTACTAAAAAAAAAAAAATAAAGACTTTTTGGGCATTAATCACTCCCCCCAACCGACACATTGTTGGTCCCTTTGCTATGAAAGAAGAAAGAGAGAGCAAACAAAATAATAACAAAATTATGTTCTCAAAAATGGTATTTCAAAAAGTATGTGGATGAATAATGCCTAACCCTCAATGAGAAACACCGAAACCCTGCCCAAAAACCATCACGAGAGAGTGGAAGCTATACAAAATTCAATATCAAAAGAGTTTCCTTTCCTAGAGAATCAACCTGTAGAATTTCCACCAAAATCTAGGGTGTTTATACATTAGTTTTCAACAATAATCCGCCTTAAACTCCGCGGCTTTCCCCCAACCGCAAGTTTCTGCCACTACCCAGAACACTAACCAAATCTAAATAGATCAAGACCCACTCTTGTTCCACTATTCTTTGTGTTGTGTGGATGCAATGCCGAGGAATCGACCTACCTCAAAAAGTCCATATAATCCGATCCACCGATGACTCTCAACCTCACTAAGGCTTGGGGTGGGCATCAAGTCAAAAGGATCTTTCAACCACGTAAACTTCAACACCCCGACTCTAAATGACTTCCGAGACCAACACTCCACTACTTAAGTTAAACCTCACCCATCTACCCATGTAGCGAACACTAAGTCGGTGGCTCCCAACCACGGCCAGTATATCGGGCTTTAAAGATCTTTCATATATACCTTGGATCGTGCTCGTGTTTCAAGGCAAAGCGTGCAATTCTTTTCTTCCTTTTTCTTTTCTTCCTTTTATTTTAAAGACCTATCAGCCTTTTTTCATGGGAGTCCTTAACCTATTAAAGGTAGTCAACGAAAATAGGATAGGTTTTTGCAAAGTTTAGGAGGTTAGGCAATTTTTCAGCTTACTATTGAAACCTTATGTGCACAGTGTGTGGTTAGCTAGAGGTGGAAGAAAAAGTGTTGAAAGCACTAAGAATTTAACTGATCATCCGCTTAATTAAGCATGAAATCAATCTAACATCAACAACATTGGACAATGTTTCAATTTTTCAACCGGTAGTTAGGCAAACACAAAAATAAAGAAAGGATGTACTTGCAAACTGTAGTGTGAGTCAGATGGTATGTATAAAAAGATATATGGCTAATCAAAACAAACAACTACACAAAATGTAAACTAAACAAAGAAGTCATTAATTCACAAAAACTTGTTCAAATAGCAAACAAAACAAGAAGTCATTAATCTTCACAAAAAACTCTGCTAAAAATAGCAACAATACATTCATAAGCTTCACTTCTTCGCAACCCTCCAACTGGGTGTCACATTGTCCCTACCGGGGCCTGATTGGAAAGTTAGAGAGAGGAGTGCCAGCCTCTCAACGCGGAAGCAAGTAGTGGTATGTCATCCTCTCGCACGGGCAAGCCAAGGAGCCGCTGATACTACCTGAGGAGAATTTGTTGTCGTCGTCGGAGGAGTGCTTTGCTCCATGGGTGGGGCGGAGAGGAAGGGCGCACCCGAGGCCTAAAATTGTGCCTCCATGGGTCCCGGCCAGCTTCGATTAGGAAGAGATAGAGAGGGCGAGGACTTCACACTCGTAAAACAAAATTAAAAAAAAAAAAAGTGAGAATGTGCATAAGAGAATGAGAAAATGCAATCATAACTAAGCTACAACTAAGGTGGTGTTTGTTTTTTTTACTTAATGATGAATAGAACTTTTTTTGAGCTTAATGCTGAATAGTACTTAATAGCATTAAGTATTAAGTTGTTTGTTTTTTAAACAACAGTGAGAGCGAGTAGGATGACAACAGATCTGATTGCTTGTTCCGTCCCGCCGCTCTTGATGACACACGCTAATTTAATTTTTAATCGGCTTTTAACCTAAGCTCGGGTTTATTTTCTCAACCGAGATACCTGTGTATTGTTACCGCTCAGGAACCCGGCAGAAAATTAAATTTTCAAAAATGGCAAATGTTAATAAAAATAATAAAATCGGTCATGCGCGTCAAGTGCTCAGAAAAATTCCTCTAGATTTGATGACGGAACCGTAATCGCCGCAAATTCTTTCCTCGCTAAATCTAACGACCGGAAAGCTTCGCCGACTCGAGACAAGCCGAAATTTTTCGATTTTCCTGGTGATGTCAACATCGATCGTGGATGCTATTCTTTACTGCACCGAAAGCTAGAAATGACTAAGCAATTCATTTAAAATAAAGCTCGAACTAAAAGTTAAATAAATCGTTTCTCTGGCGCTAGAAACAGACCTAACGGGGTTAATACGAACCACGTATCCAAAATATCAATAATAAGCCCTCGTCCCCATTATATTTTATCAATAATTTTTATTATTTTATTTTTATACTTTAATATAAATAATAATTATTATTATAATGTTTTTTAATAAATAATTTATAAAATTATAATGATTTTTGGTTTTTATGAAAAATATTAATTTTTTTAATATAATAAAATTTATGCGTAAATATAAGTAGTCAAAATTAAAAATAAAACAAAAATATTATGTAAACTGGCTAGCCAATTTTCCATTTCGCCTTCCCATAATTTTTTAATTGCATTGTTTCTCGAATTGAAAAATGAACGAGTCGGGCTCGATGTGACCGCCTCGGTCCCAAACCCTCCCCTTGCGAGCCCTGCAAGACGTGATATATCGCTAGCCTTCCTTTCCTCGAAGGGAATGTAATTGATCGTAGTTTTTCTCTATTTTTATGGAAAATGACTTTTTCTAATGAAAAGTCAAAACACACTCTTCATTCAGAACTTTTTAGTACTCAGCACAGTCGAAAAATTAGAAACAACAAATTCACACTGAAGTTATTAGCTTCAAAGACAAGTCAAAAAACAACGCCACCTAAAATCAGAATAAAACCAAACAAAATTCAATAAACAAAAACAAAGGCTGGGCCTCGCGGAGGTCGTTTCAAACCTCCGTAGTATCCTCGCTGAATTCGATGAGGGGCCTGGCTGGTGCGGGGCTCTCCCACTGGCCGCGAACCGTGCCATACGGCTAGCCTCTCGCCCATCGCGACCTCAATATTCCCGGCCGTCTGAATCTGAAAGCAGTCCATCGATCCATTAGGATGAACTCGTGGATGATGAATGAACCGCCCATCTGACTTGAGTCAGCCTCGAAAGAGTGAGGCTTGAGTCATAAAGCAAAGACTTCGCCCCCGGTTCAAGTTTTGCGCTATCACTGATCATGCCACTTCTTTAACTTGCCTTTTGCAATCTTCAAGTGAAGTGCATCATTCTCGCCTTCTGTACTCGTGATGATCAAGAAGCCTTTAAGGCCAGCTCTTCCCCATATCCAAGTCTTCACACGCCTGCACCTGCTGCTCCAGAGATATTCACTTCCACAAAAGTGGTGACATGCTCTGCCATAAACCAGCGGAGCAGGGGGACATACCAAGGATGGTCTTAGACGTCGCTCTGTGACGCTCACGCGAACTAGCCAGCCTGGTAGACTGGGCCCTTTCTTCTCGGGCTGAGCTCACCACTTTCATCAATATTGTTTTTGATTTCCCACGGCAGCTCAACTTGACCACTCCGGTTCGAGGGAGGGTATTTCCAGGCCAATTTCTGCGGCTTTACACCATACCTCTAGCTGGGAGGTTCTCAAAAAGGTTTGTTGCAAGAAATGTGAACCCCTCCATCACCGATTATGGCTCTCGGGACCCCAACTGGAGAAGATGTTCTCCTTCAAGAATTTCAAGCAACACCCTATGGTCCCGCTTTCAATTGCAGGCACCGGCTTCAACCCATTTCCTCGACACATACGACCCCACCTCAACATGTAGACGTATCTAAACAATGAAGGGAATGGTCCCATAAAGTCGATACCCCAAACATCAAACAAGTCAACTACCAAGATCTGCCCGAGGCATCATGTGACGACGTGAGATTTTCCCTTGCCCGCATTTGTCGATTCCCCGCATATGGTGCGGGCATCCTTGAAAAAGAAGCTAATAAAACCCCAGATTGTCAGACCTTCACGGCGCTTTTCTGAAGCAAACGGTTCCACATGTACCTCACGGCAATGGTCGAGCATCCGCCGTTTCTCCCCAGCACACACATCTTCTCGATTATCCGGTCACACAATATTTGTATAAGAAGGGCTCTTCCCCACAAGAGGAGTGAATTTTTCGCGAAGAAGAACTTCCCTGCCTTTGCGGCCTTCCGGGGCCCCGCTCGGTAACCCTCTCAAGGTTTAGTATTGGCAATGTGAGCATACCATGGAGCATTTTTCGCTAGCAACAGGGACTCCTTAGGAAACTCATCATTAATTGAAGGGTCGTGGGTCAGGTGTCATGGTTAACGCAAGTGAGGTTTTGGCAATCTCGGGCTATTAATGAGAGGGACACTCTTTTGAGACTGTGGACGCACCAAGTTCGTGAGGAAGATGGGGTGGGTCGAACACTGTGGACATCGTGGAGGTTTCTTTGGGCATCGATTATGGAAAGACATCGTAAAAGAATGGAGCACTTTAAAACTCCATTTCCTTAGAAACGGTGAGGTCAAGCTGAATACCTCAGGCGGAGATCGCGTTTGGTAACGCCTTCCCCACTTTGTTCACTCGCGTCAATAAAGATCAGAAACAGCGTGATGTCCCATCTCATAAAGATGTCTCGTTCGTCCCGCGCTTTCTTCCGCGTGCCATCCTCTAACGATCGGAGCGGATATTATAAGTAGTGCGTTCTTCACTTTCGCACAACAAGAAAATCAGCCCTTCAAGAGGATCTACCGGTTTTAAAGGAGACTATGACTAATGGTTTTTCAGTTAGACACATGTACCGTAAGCTGATGTATTCTCTTCCTACGGATTTCCCTTGTCGTTCCATTTGGAACCCAATCGCTCCCCCCAAACTGGGTTTTTTTTACTTGGAAAGCTTCCTAGGGCAAGGTGCTTACTCTTGACTAGCTTAAGAGGAGGGGGATCCCTGGGCAAATGTGTGTTTTAAGCGAAGAGAATGAGGAAACAGAGACCATTCCGCTATCCACCGGCTCTCGATAACCAAGATGTCAGGATCTTTTCGCGCCATTACCGATTATAACTCGGGTGTTCCCCAACTGCCCGCCAACCTCATCGCTGGCAAAGCGCCATGCCCGCGTTAAAAACGAAGAGGAGCTTCGTCAAGGCCTTTGTTTATTCGACTGAAGGAAAGGAATAGTGGGCATTCTTGAGAACGAGGCCCCCTCTCGCCCCAGCGGATGAAATCGGTCTTTGTTATACGTGTCATGTGCTAAGTTCCGTATGTTGTTGATAACTTCTAAATTCTTTTTAAGTAGGTTTTTTGCCTCGTCAGTATAGGTGAGTGAGTTTGTGTTCCTCTTTTTTGTATTCACTGCGTACCCTTTGGGAGCCTCAGGTTTTGCTTTTTCATCTATATAACTGCTATTTACCGATAAAAAAAAAAGAGATGATCCACAACAACATTTTCCACCCCCTTTTATCCTCGACCGCAGTTGAATTTTAAAGGAGGAGACCACCCACAAGTCTAGCCTCGCATTTTGTTTGGTGAGAAGGTACTTCCAGCCTTGGGAATTTTGTATCTCTGTGAAGATTACGATGTCTGACCCTACCAAGTATGCACGAAATTTGTCCAAGGCATACACCACTGCCAGCAGCTCTTTCTTTGTGGTGGTGTAATTCCTCTGTGCCTCATTCAACGTTTTGCTTGCATAGTAGACCACATAAAGTTTTCCTTCTTCTCTATGCCTAAGAACTCCGCTTCTGGTCACACGCCACACCGCATCGCATTTACACCTCAAAGGTAATCCTCCGTGCCATCCTCACCATTGTGCAAAGGTTAGTGTGCCCCAGTCCCAAGCTGCACCCATCCAAACTGACTCATGGATCCTTCGCAGCTATAAAGAGGCTGGACACTGGCAGTCCCGATGAACTCGTAAAAGCCTCATGCTCCAAGAACGCCGCTGCCTTCATTCATGGGAGAAGGCAAAGGAAATCGGCTCACTAATTTGCCTCGCTTTCCTAATCTTTAATTCCTTTGCGGGAAATAATACGTCCCACTATATCTTGTGTTAACATAAAAATGACACTTCCTTCTCACCAAAGACTTCAAGTTTTCCTCAATAATATCTACAGATGACTGTTCAAACGATCGGGCATTCTTCAAGCCTCCCTCCACAGAACAATATTCATCCGCGGTATCTACAATGCGCTCCACCAAATATCAGTGATATCGAGCATGTATCAAGTGAATGCAGTGCATTACACAAAGCAGTGTATTCCTCCCCAGAGGTATATTGCGCCAAATGGGCGTGTGATGGTGGTCTGTCTTCCGTAGCAATCTCAATTTGGAAGTAGCTTGAATAGCCATCCAGATGCAAAGAAAGGGTTTACCTAAATTTTTTCAAGAAGTCAGGTCCATGAAGCGGTAGGGAAGATCCTTCTCGTCACATCATTTTTAACCTTCTATAATCAATACACATACCCTCCAACCTCGTGGGTAGGCGGGTGGGCATTTCTTCCCTTCTCATTATGCACAAAGAGTTTTACTCCTTGTTTTTCGCACAACCTGGTCGACTCACCCAAGTGCTCATCTGATAGCTGGTAATGATACCGTCAGAAAGGTAGTGACTCTATGTACCACTCGCATAGTGATTCAATCTCCTCTACTTCTGGCCGCTTTTATCGGATGCTTCCTCCTCCAACAGATATGATGCGGTGCAAACTGCTGGGCTAATTCTTTAGGTCATGATTTTTTCCACCCAATAGCCTCGCTTGTTTCCCCGGTGGATGTCCTGTTGAAATGCTTTTCTTGCAGCGCCGAGCAGTGGAGGATAAGGACAACCGGCACCGCCCTCGTTCTTCCGTGTACATGCATATTTTAGTTCCATGCAGGCTTGAGATCCACTGAGGCTCATCGCTTCTTCCCAATCTAGTAGGTATAATTTCTTCCTTTTTTTCTCCATGCCCATGTGCTGTATAGGTCTGGTTCCTACTGTAGTCGCCGACAAATTCTCCTCACTTAAAGATATCCTCGTGATGTCAGGCCATCGCCTCTGTTTCTCTGCATGGTATCACTGATAAACTTCCTCCTCGGGCCCTCTTCCACTCAGTCAGATATGCTTTTACTAAAGTGGAAGATGTCGAGTTCCAGTGTCATGCCCAAATGTCGTGATAACTCCATTTCGCTTGATGCACTGGCACAGGGAAGCGCCAAGAATGTTTTTCCAAGGATGATAGCACACAATTAGTCCTCACCGTGAATCGATTCTCAGACAAGCACAACAAAGTTCATGTGATGGTAGAATTGTCCACTTCAGATAAAACATCCTCCACGCTGCCTGTATTCGCGGATCTATTTGCATGACAATGTGTGATGGGAAGTGCCTTTAGTTCTCCCCAAACCGAGCTGCTGTACATCGACAAGGCAAGAGGTTTAAGATCGTGCCCCAAGTCTAGCAAAGGCCTTTTCTCAGCACAAGTGCCTCGATATTCACCGCAGACGGCAAGCAGGCAAACTTATCTTTGTACTTCTACCGGGAGTCTCGCGACCGGATGATAGTACCTACTATACCCGGGCCGGGGAAGTTTTCATTAACATTTAACCCTCTCTTATCAGGTAATGTGTCTTTCAAATTTGGCACATGCTTGGGACTTATTTAATCATGTCAAGCAGATGATGTCGACCTTCACCCGCCTTAAAGCACCTTTAATATTTCAGCCCGGCTGACATGGCCTTTTCGCTTTTAAGCAAGCCATGAAAAGGTGGGTGCTCTTTCACCGCATTTTCTTTTGATCACCTCCTCCTCCGGCTCACCTTCTTGCCTCTCGCCTCCTCGGGCCGCTCGGGACCCGGCCTGCTTAACTTCCTACCACTTCCTCGTGAGCGATAACCCATGCCACCCCTCATCTGGTCTCAGATTTGCTCGGCCGGAAGAGCTTACTCATACACTCTAGGATCAAGGCTATGTCCGAGAGTGGAAATTTCTTTTCCCTCGCACCCGCCGCCGGTTGGTTAACCCTTGAAATTTAGCACAGTTGCCAAATTTTTGGAAATTTCGCCTACGTTCTTTTATCTTCTCGTTTTAGTGTACCTTCCCATCAAGCCACCCTTCGTTACCTCAGCATTCACCGCTTCTGCTCTTCCACAGCCGCCCACCTCACTTACCAAGTTCATGATACCGTCAACCTGGGATGAGAATGGTGGTGGCCGGGCCGATGAGGATCCATATCGCCGCCGTGGCGCCAGGTGGCAACAAAATGGTGGAGGTTTTCGCTTCCAGAGAGTGTTGGGATGGTTCCTCCAGCTAGATTGTATGTACCGCTAGGCAGGCGTGCTGGTCGGGGCTTGTATCGTCTACCATCGCATGCTCAGCCATCAAACCTCACCGAAGGAGCAAATTGACAATGCTCTCCTCGGGTGATCGTGGACTAGCAAATGAAAACAAGGTCGGATGTGTACAGAGGCCCCGCCCACGCCCCACCTCATGTTGATTTCATTTCAAGTTTTTCCAAATTCCTTCTACCCAAGGTAGACAACTTTGCCTTCTCATCTCCATATCCTCCGGGAGTGAATACATGCCTCCCTTTCGATCGTCGCAGCCTCATCCCTTCGCTTCTCTAGGGTCAGTTCATCCCATGCCTTTTAATGTCTCACCACATAATCTGCCAGAAGTCCAGGCTTCCTCGAATGTTTGCCTTTTGATGTCTCAAAATTCACATATAGTTTCCAACAACCGGCTTCATACAGTGGACATTCCATTATGGCGACAATCAACATCCGGCATTATCAAAGCCATGGCGAGGATAGGCATTGATGGTCTCTGTGTACCCTTCCCCAACACCGGTAGAATTTCATTTTCTCGATTGCAAAGGTGTAAATCGCCCCTTCAAATTATTGGTTTTAAGAGGCACCGAAGAATCCCTTCAAAATTCAGCCTCGTATATCCCCACCCTAATAGCTCCTCGTCTCAGAGAGTTGAGCCGCATTTTAGCCTTGTCCTCGTGAGTTAGAGGAAAGAACTTCAAATTTCATCGTAATCCTCAATACCTGAGATGTCCTCTTTGAAGGTATTGCACACTTCCTTGAATTCCTGGGATGTGTGAGTATGGATTTTCACCTCCATTTCATGAAAAGCAAGCCAAGGGCACAACAGTGCTTTGATAATTATGTTCCGGAGCAGGTACACGCAGGTGCACTCACTCTCGAGGGGTGTATATGATCCCTCATAGTTTTGTATGCATTGGGATTTTTGTGTACCCCCTGTTGGCTTTGCTGCTCCTCAGGTGGAGGCTCCATCTGACCACTATGCATGCTCACTTCATAGCTCGTTTTGGTGGAGCATCGGCTTCCTTTCTAATATGCCCTGGTCAGGTTCTATCCCAAGCAGGCTAAACTCCTATGAAAAACAAACGACAAACACAAAGAAGAGACAAAAACAAAAATTGTGTTGCACAAAAGTTGTTAATGTTAACAAAAATAAAAATGAAATTGCGTGTTTTTTGATAGTATAAAATTAATCAACCTTAACAAAGAACCGCTAGGGAAATAACAATAAAAATAAAAAGGTTGAAAATTCACCAACACTTGTGATGTGGACCACAAGTTCAACAACTCGTCACTTGCACTTAGGCACCATCCCCGGCAACGGTGCCATTTGATTCATTATACTCCAGAGGCTGCGCCTAATCAACAAAATTTATAAACCTAATTCCTATCATCGCAGTATTAGCCTACTCAGCATAGTGGCTCTGGTGGTCGAACACATGAATTTTCTTCGCGGTAAATGATTTTGCGCTTGGCTCAAAAGGTGAATTCACTTGATTAGTGTTTTTAAAAACAAAGGGGAGGTGAATGGTTTGCGATTGAAAATAAATCGACCAAAATATGAAAAGAGCTCTGAAGCATCAAGTTACTCAAGTTCGAGGTCCTAGTGGTAAATGATGGTGGCTCTCGTTTTTTCTCAAGCCGAGACGCATCTATAGTCATTTCCCCAACCGGATCTTCATTTGCCATCGAAACTGAACCCTAATAATTTTTCTTTTGAAATATAGCATTTAATGAGCATAAATGCTCCCGGACAAGAAAGCACATCCCCTAAATCTACCCTACAGTAACTAATAGAAGGCAACTAATGAATCTCAATGGATCTAGCAATAAACATCCACTGAACCCTAAAAGCTTGCCAAATATAGGTTAATCAAGGTACATTTAAGAGATTTAAACCTAGAGTGAGAGATGGAAACATAAATGACAATAAATGCTTGCATTAAAAAACAAGAACTCAACATGTTACTCTCAAAACCTTAGTTTTAGTAGCCCCTCCCTTCAAGGATGGAGGGGGTTTAGCCAACCATCTCTTGAGTTGTCATCCTCAAGGGGTGTTTGGCAACTGAGAAAATGAAAGAAAAGCAAAGAAAATGAAGGAAAAGAAAAGCAGCTGGAAAACTCCCGCCAAGTCTCTGTATCTCCGAAGAGCAAAAAAATCGCATCGTGTTCCTGGCAATATTTGGTTTGAGCTTATATAGTGCTCAAATAAGCAAAAATACAAAAATACCCTCAATACCCATAATACATGAAGGGCAAAATTGGGAAAAATCACAAAAAGAAAGTCAAACGGGGGTCAAAAGGGCAGAAAAATCACAAATGCAGGGTGCGAAATTTTGCACCTGCGTACCACCCTTGGTAGGCTGCAAATCTACACCGGCTCATTTTTTCTTGCCTCTTCTCGCTCTTCTTTTCCTTCGATTTCTGACCGGATGTTGAAGTTCCACTCGAATTCTTCTTTTACTTCTGGATTGATCAAATTTAGCATTAATATCTGCAAAAACTACAAAATTAGCCACAAAATGCTATTTGGGTAGAATAGCCGGGACCTTAATGTGCAATCAGCACTGATTAGTACACAAAAAGTGCTCAAACCTACACAATAAAGGCTCAAAATAGCACCAAGCACCAATCAAGATGCGTACTTCTTCCAAGAGGTTGATTTTATTGGCACAACAGAACTGGACATATACAACGACACTAAAAGGTGTGCCAATAAAGAAAGAACACACACACACACAAAAAACAAACAAACAAACAAACAAACAACAACCTTGTATCTCCTTCTGCAAGCTTCCAACCAAACTACGAGATCAATTAAAGGTACCGAGTCTTATTCTATGTACAATCTAATCTATAATAAAGTGTTACTCGTTGATCGTGAGCTTTCATACACTCTTCCCATAATCGTGGTTCTTGTTCACTATCCGAAGGGAAGCAAATCGAGACTTTGAGAAAATTCAAAGGGACTACTTCTTTAGTATCCCACGCTTTGTAATTGCTTTCCCATAACCCAATTCTGTACATTACCTCTTACATCAAGAGAAACAATAACCATCTTCTTCGCATACATCCTATTTGTAACTCATATCAAGAGAGCTTTCTTTCAAATGTATATTTGTGCAACCTACTTTCCGCAGAGAGCCGATTAAGCAAAGAAAGACATTCCAGGCCTGCCTCGCTCTTATCCATGCAAACAACTCCTATTATTTGTTGCTCATACTGCTGGTCAAATTTCCAGGTTACAGCTGGCTATACTTCGATTAAATAAAGTATGTGCTAAAAATATCCCTAAATGATGGTACATTTGATGTATACATTTTTTTTGGTAGGCAAGAAGCAATTATATTAGCAAAACAGGGCAAGACCCAAGTGTGTACAGGATGTATACAAGAGAAGCAAAGACTACCTACCACCCACAAACTTGGGAAAATCCATGTGGATGCACATTAATAAATTTACAAGCCGGATACTCCCCCCATCTCCAAGTGGCCAGCCCAAGAGGCGATAAGAGGAAATGAAAAGAGTGTTTAATCCTATATGAGGTAAGCTTTAGGATTGTCAAACGTCACTCTTTATTTCTTCTTCCTTCCACACTCGCCCAAAGTAGGCTAACAAAGCTGTCTTCCACAGAGCCTTCTTAGCTTCTTTTCTTATAGGAAAAGTCTACCATCCCATCATTAAGTCCTTAGTCCGTAGTGGGCAAACCCATTCCATTCTTGACAAAGCAGTGAGGAGAGCCCATAATCTCTAGATTGTAGGGCAGTGCATAAATAAGTGATCTAAATTTTCCTCCTTCTCTTTGCACATCGGGCATCTGTTTTCAAGCTGAAACCCCTTCTCTTTAATTGGTCCCCAATTAGCACATTTCCCCACCAAACCTCCCAAGTGAACACGCTTACTTTAGGAGGGACCCGACCTGCTCTGGGGAAACTGAGGCTCACGGTAATTATCAATACATGCATTTTCCATGTGCGCGTAATTTGCCTCGACTCATAGCACGCCTTTCTTTATCCACATCCCATAAGATTTTGTCCTCCACCCTTTGCCTCACACTATTGCCACTGATAGAGTTGATTAGCCTCTAAGCTTCATCCAGCTCTCAATCATTGAACAGTCTGAAGAACCTTAAATTCCACCCACCTTCACCCCTCAAAGACTCCCACACTTCCCTATCATTTTTCCTTTTGATGTAGTAATTGCATAAAGCGGTCGAATAAAGTTGCAAAGCTTTATTTCTCCCCATTCCACTTATCTTCCCAAATCTTATTCGACCCCATTACCCAAAGACTAACTTGCAACATGTTTCATTTGTCGGCCTTTTCCTAATGTCGCTCCAGACCCACCCCAAAACTCCCCCGGGCCCTCCTCCTCGAAAACCACTCCCCAACTTCTGCACCATACTTTAGCTTGATCAATTTCTTCCAATGGATTTCTCTCATCTTTTTGTGGCCGCCTCCAAATTCCATTTACCAAGCGCTGATTTGTTCAAATTCTTCAGCCTTACTCCTTACCAATTCACTTTCTTTTGCTTTTGCAAATCGTGACCCCCAATTCACTAAATGAATTTCCCTCGTCTGTGCTTTCCCCCACCCCAAAGCGAAATCCCTTTTGGATTTTTTTTCCAACCCTTAACTTCTTACCCTCGTGAGGCAATTTACAAATCCATTACTGTATAGATGGGCAGATTAGAGAGTGTGCTCTTAATCAAAGTCAATCTTCCCCATTTTGATATGTATTGTCTTTTCCAAAGCGCCAACTTTTTTCTAAACCTTTCCTCCACCCCGTCGCACACCTAAATTGATTTACGCTTCATTCCAAGGGGAAGGCCTAAGTAAGTGGTAGGCAAGTTCCCCTTCCTACAACCCAATTCAAATCTTCTAGGTTCTCCACTGTCCCTACTGGCAGGATTGAGCTCTTTTCCAGATTTATTTTCAGACCAGAGATGGCTTCAAACCATAGCAAGACCCAGCTTAGATAGGCTAACTGCTCCCTGGTGTCATTGCAAAAGACTTAAGTGTCGTCTGCAAACAACAAATATACATGCTTTTAAACTTTGAAATCTGTGATAGTTGATGGATAATAATAGGGTATTCATTATGAAAATATACTGATCATACTTCCTCCGATCAAAATTATGCTAGGATGGGTGCTGGATTTAATTTTCTTCTTTTTTAGGTAAGTATCGAAGTTAATTTTTATGGGGATGGTGGCACCCTCGAGGCCCGGCTCAAGTGGTTAAGGGTCAGATTAGGTTAGGGGAGCTTTATGTCTCAAACCTGCTGGGGACAAAAAAAAAAAGAAAAAAATAAAAAAATACTTACATATAAAAAAAAATTTAGGGGATGGTGGCAGATGTAAGACTGCATTCCTTGAGACAATGCTAAAAGGTCCAAAAGAATCATGTCTACTACTATTGTTTGTATAGTGTACACATGTCAAACATGCATTAACCACAAATATATATGGTTTAAAAAAATTAATGCATCTATAAAGAAACAACTATATGAAGGAGGTCAGAAGAACAAAGGTAAGGAATTTAGTGGTCATGGGCGCATGGCTATTTTATTTGTCTAGCTTTCTTCAGTTCATAGTGGTGAAGTTTCTACAATTTAGTCTGACATATATACATATAAATGTGTGTTTGTTTTTATTGCTTAATATTGTCTCAATGCACCATTATTGTACCTTATCCTGGCGCACTAGAAGTATGAATGTATGATTTAACAGAGGACATGACCTCCGATAGACATGAACGGCAATGAATGGTTTATGTTGCTGATAAAATACTTGGGATTTAAGAATTCTTTTTTTCCACTGTGAATCAATAAAATACTCATTTTCCTTCATTTGGATGTATAGCCATATATTTCCTTTAGGTAGTGAGTATTTTTTTTTTTTTTTTTGCATGCCAGTGATTTTGTTTTTCCTTTGCCCTGTGATTCTTGCTTGAGCTTTTCATGTCTAAATGAAGGATTTTCCATCTTAGCCGCCTGCAATTCTTTCATTCATTTCAATAGAAGATTATGGTCTTGCAGCATTTTGTTCTATTCCCTAATTTGGTTGGTGCCTACATGCCTTGGTACCATTTGATGTCTTATAAAGTAAACATTGGTGTTAGTAATTTCTTTAGCATGCCTATCATCATTCGACATGAGATCGACTAATTGATTTATTGTTCTTCTAAATGCTTGGGGTTCAGATTCTGAAATGGACACACTTATAGGTACCATGGCTCCATGTTCGATCCTGGGAGCACCCACCGCACTCGTGATGAGATTTCAGGAGACAGGTGGATAAGCTATGTTCTTGGCATTTTTTTTTCTTTGCTGCAATGTGTTGACAATATTAACCAGTTTTGGTGGTATATTTTCTAGGAGCGTGATCCAATTGAAAGAATAAGAAAGCTGATCTTATCTCATGAGCTGTCTACTGAATCAGAACTAAAGGTAATAGTATCAACTTTGTCCATATAGGCATTTTTGTTTTTGGAAATTATGTTTTGCCTTTGGATTTGAGAAAATTTCAGGATTGGGTGTAGTGAGAGTTTTTCTTTATCATCTTTTTTTTTTTTTTTTGTACGTGTCCTTTTTCCTTTTCTTGCCCGCCCTTTCCCTCCCAAATTGGTTCTGGAACTCCATTCCAGCATTGTGTTTAGGTAGAAAATCAGTAGCAGAAAAAGAAATGGGGAATTTGATATGACTCTGAATGATGTCAAGAGAAACTGCATGTTTGACATATTTTTTTTTTTTTTTTGGTTTTTTACAGAGTATTGAGAAGGAACTCCGAGGTCAAGTAGATGATGCTATTGCAAAAGCCAAGGTAAGAAGACTTAGCAATCTTAATTTTGATTGTTATGTAGCTCTCTAGTAAATGAACTTCCTCGTCCCGAGGATGTCTCATAACTAGCACAGTTGAATCCTCCTTCTTAAATTCTCTGTCTATATGTCTTATGCCATCGCCATTTTCTGTTTTACCAGGAAAGTCCTATGTCACAGGATCCATATTCTAAACTTTCACCACTGTGGCATGCAGCAGTTGCAGATCGAGGTGCAAAATTCTGCTATCTCAGCCAGACGTGAGCTGGTTTCTTTCAGATGTCTTGTTCCTGCCATGCCTTCCCAAGAGCCTGAAAACAAGTCCTGCTCTGAGCCTTGAGTCTGGTTGTCATCACTGGTGGTTTATTTAGATACACACTTCACGATAAACAGGAACTATTCTCCATATATCAAAATGATTAAGATCTGAAAAACAAGTTTCAGCCCCAAAGCTCAACAAACATTGGAACCATGAAAGTATTTAAAGAAATAAATAGAAAGAAAAAAAATGGAAGGAAGATAAAAAATAAATTTAAACTTAATAAACAAATGTTATGTATTTATTTAAACTCGTTTTATTTGTTTCTCTTTATCATATAACGATTAAGAAATTTAAATATATATAAAATTATGAGGGATTTTAATTATGTTTGATTTTCTTTTATATTTTCCATGGTGAAACCAAACGCAGAATATCATTTTCTCCTTAGCCTCCGCTTTGGAACCTGGAAAACGATGCAGAAAGAAAATAGCCGAGTGGTGCTGAAGGAAAGAGAATTTGTAGGAAAATATAAAATAAAGCTTCTAAAATTAATAAATTAATTTTATGTTTTATTCAAACTCATTTTATTTATTTATCTCCATTATACAAGGAGGCCAAGAAATTCTAAAAATATATAAAAATTCGATGTAATTTTGATTATATTTGATTTTTTTTATATTTTCCACAAATAAATCAAATACTTAAAATCATTTTCATTAGTATTTTTTTTTCTTTCCTTAATACTTTCCCATGTTCCAAATGGAGCCTTGCTTTCTGTTGGGAGGAAATATACTCAAGGTTAACCTGTGCAATGCACAGAAATTATACTGAAGAGGAAGAATTTTGTTTATTTATTAGTTTAGGGGCCTTAAATTCATCCATAATATGATCTAGGGAGACTCTAAATTTGTATGTTGGCTTAAATGACTAAATGATTAAACCAAAGAATTTCCCAAAAAAAAAAAAAAAGAAGTGGGTGAAGCTTTTGGAAGAAAGCAATGCAGAGGCTCTAATATCATTCTCCTGTTTTTGCTTTTTAAATTGAAATTATTGGAATTAAACATTCTTTTTTCTTTAAGTAGATCATGTAACTCTGTTATCCTGTATTGTAGGTGGGAGGAGCAGATAGAAAAGAAGTGAGAGGGGTGCTGCCATGAGATCCAAGAGCCCTACCAAAATAAATAAAAGGTGCAAGTGAAGAGGATATCATGTCTGGCTGAATCCTCTCTAACCCTTCTTATTTCCCTGTATAGAAAATCGATTCTTCTCAAGTCCAGTGTAGAACTTTTCACCTACGGGAGAGAGGTAAGTATTTATTTTTTCTAGGGGTGTTTGCAATCCCACATTTCCTATGATTAATTTGAGTGTGTTGCTTTTGTTCATCTGGCATCATCGATGATGATGATCAAATTTCACTTTGATCAGTGACAAGTTTTTTTTTTTTTTCTAATTTTCACCGTCGCTTTATAGTTGTTCATCTTCATTTTTATTTTATTGTTCGTCTTCATTTTTATTTTATTTTTTATTTATAAATTTGGGGACTTCATTTTAATCATTTGCTTTTGTGAAATAGACATGATTTTCTACTTCGATACCTTTTCTCATTGAAGGATGCAACTTCCTTTTTAAGGAAAATCCTAGTTTGTTGATAAAAAGTCTTTGGTTGTATTTGAGCTAGTCACACTCTTGGAGCTAGGGTCAAAGATAAAAAAAAAATTTGGTGAAAGAACTACTTAGACAAGGAAGACTAAGGAAAATGTAGGACATTTAGTGGCAGTTTGGCACTGCTTTTCGTAATAACCTTTTTAATCAAAACGTTTTTTCTAATAGCGTTTCTATTATAAAAGTTATGAATGTTTTTATAAGAATCTAAAAAATCTAATTTATTAGTGTTTTTTATAACATGTGGTATATGTATAAAAACGTTTTTATATCATATTAATAAATCAACATTTTATTACAAAAATATATGCAAATATTATTAGCAAAATTTTGTATCAATAAAACCCTAAAAGAACATACATTCTATGCGATTATAAATTTTAAATTTTTTGAATTATTTGCATAATGAAAACGTAAAATAATTATTTTTATAATTATAAACATATTTTAAAAATATTTTTAAAATTTTGAATTAATAAATAAACATACACAAACATTTGTATGATTGTAAAAAAATATTTATAAAAAGATTTGAATTAATGAATAAAGATATGTAAAACATTTGTATTAATAAAAAACTTATTATAATAGTTTTTATGATTATAGAAAAATTTTAAAATATATTTATAAAAAGATTTGAATTATTTGAAAATTTAAAAGTATAACAAATTATTGGGATTTTTAAATTAAAATAAATAGATAGGTTTCAGTATATCGTAACTTTAAAAAACACCTCTGAGGTGTTCTCAACATTTCAAGACTTTTTTTAATGTTTTAAAAGCGTTTTTTAAAATATTACCACAAGCACTTTTTTTTTTTTTTTATGGGAAAAAACTTAAAAGTGTTTTTAGACTTTGAAATGTTTTTAAAAAGCACTACTAAACTAGCCTTTTATTAGATTCCAATTACTCAATTAGTTGATTTATTACATTGAATACTGACCACGAATCCTTCCCATGTCCTTAAGTATTGATAACATATGAAACCTATCTACTGATATTGATAACATATAAAGACGTGATAACATATGAAACTCATTTACCGATATTGATAACATATAAAGACAAATTTGTGTCAATAGTAATGAGGGGAAACAAATACACGTTTGTCAAATACTTCTCCCAACATTAGCTGTGTCGTACTGCTCAAAGCGCCACTTGAGAAGGAAAAATTTTGAAAACATGTAACTAGAAAATCCTGAGCCATGTGTGTGTGAGATGTTATTTTCTTCAATGATGGATCCTATGTCCTCACTTCCTCAACCAAATCACATTTGGGTGAAAAAAGAGTTATGAAATCTGTATAATAGTGAGGAAAATTTGTAAACACTATTATTATTATCAACATTAAAAATCAGAATTATTTCCGGCTCCGCCCACGCCATTGCATTACCATAGAGGTATTTCTGTCCGTAGGAAGTGAACCTATACAAAGAAAGATGATAAAAGTGACCGTGATGTCTTTTCTTTAAAACAATAAATTTAATTTAAATATTTTGCAAGGTGGTTTTAGGTTGGAATTTTTTTTTTTTTTTTTTTTTTTTTTTTTTTTTTTTTTTTTTTTTTTTTTTTTTTTTTTTTTTTTTTTTTTTTTTAAAAATATATATATATATATATATATATATATATATATATATATATATATATATATATATATATATATTGGAGAAGGAACTCGTTAATGTTTGGTTATCACCCAACAAAAAAGGGAAAAGAAAAATATTATTATGACAAACAAATGAAGGTAGATGTAATGAGATCATAGTACAAAAATAACCAAATTAGAGATGGATATGAATCAAAATCAATGTTATTTAATTGTATGCATATATACTATTTAATGATTAATAATATCTTTTTTTTAAACAATGATTAATAATTTCTTGTTGATATAAAACATTAAATTTTTACATAGCAAAAGAAAAATTAGAAAAATTTGAAAATTAAAAACTAAAATAAAGCAAAGGAAACAAAGGGATTCCTTTGAATACTAACCAAAGGGTCAGTCTTGAGAAGCATGCCTTTATCTGATCACCAACCAAACTAATCATATAAATAAATAAACAACACACCAAAAGTACATGAAAAACACATGAATAAAATTCAACAATATTCTCGGCAAAATCTGTTTAAAAGAACAAATAAAGTCAATATCACCAAGAAATTGCAAATTACTTGAAAAATCAATCTTGGAACATAAATTTTAAAAAATTATAAGTAAAAATTATAAAAAATTTTTTTTTACTTCAATTACAATATTGTTTTAATTATAGAATACAAAAAAATTCAAAGAAATTTAATAATTCTAACTCCTAAGGTCCCAAGAGAAATTGAACAAGAAATCCTTAATTTGATTATAGGGGTTTATCTGTGAATTAATTAATGAATTAATTAAAGGATTTTCAATTTTGATATTACATTTTTCAACTATCTACAATGTGTATGCGACACATAATTATCAAAGAATTTTAAGTTCTTATAAGGACTTTTGGTTTTTTTTGAAGAAAAAAAATAATTTTATTGATTTAAACTAGCAATATATCGATGAAAATATATAATCAAAATCGCTAAAAACCGTTTTTTGTGACTTAAATAATATTTTAAAGTTTATCAAAGATAACGAATCGATTCAAAAATTTATGTAAACTCGATAATCGAGCCTATACAATCGAGCATACTATTATTACTGCATTCCATGATTCAAGCTTTCGTGATCATATTAACAACTATCATTTGAATTTTTTTCATTAATCGATATACTTTACTGCTCCTAATTGTTTTATATAAATAAACATCATACTACTTACGACGATAAACAAACGTTACATGTTACTCACGACATAACTGGGAAACATCATACCAAGACAAACCACTATCATGATAATTTCAGGCCATATGAAGTTAAGTATAGACAAAAAGGGTATAATGGTAATCGCCGTTGTACACTAAGCAACCAAACGTCACAAATAATGAAGCTCTTTCTAAACACATGACATCTTAAATCCAGGTGACAAACCATATGAACTAGAAAATAATTTATTTATTTTTAAGGAATGTACTAATCAATAAGAAAATTTCCAAAGGGAATTGGCAATTCAGGATTATTTTTTTAGAATTAATCACTATGTAAATTACATAATTGAAAATTAAAAATTACAATTTTAACAAAGTAAAAGAAATTATTTATTTATTTTCTTAATTATCATGCAATTATTATTATTATTTCCAAAGGGTGATTTTGACAAAAATATCTTTTTTATTTTCTTACAAAAATAACCCTTTATTTCAAGAGAAAATGTAAATACGTGAAATGGAAAAAGACATTTTTATCCAAAATAGGTTATTTTTCAAGAAAACAAGGAAATGTTAGGAATAACAAATTTTGAATTATTTGATGACTTTAACTAAATATATATTTTTAAATTCGTAGCTTCAAAATATAACCGTAGAATACTAATATGATTCGGTGAAAAGGCCCAAGTTGGCCCAAAATCCATCAGGAATCCGTAATTAGGTTCGGCCCATTTTCGAAATATTCGGACCCGGTCCAAGCGAATATCCGGGTCGAGCTTATATTAGGGTTAGGGTTTCACTGACTTTGAATTTCCTCGGTGAAGAAGGTGAAGATCAGACAGAGAAGAAAAAGAAGAAAATCAATGGCGTCAGCAGTGGGATCAAGTGCGGCGATGCCGTTCTGGAGAGTTAAGGCAGGGATGACGTACATATCTTACCCAACATCTGCGCTTACCCAGGAGAGGAACCGCCTCAAGGAGCCATAAACTGAATCCACCTCGCGAGAAGGTCCATTTCTGCCATTTCCAAATGGGAGAATCTAAAATCCCCCTCAGAAGCCCAGTGCAATTCTCTATCTCTCTCAATTGTTGGTCTTTTCTTTAGTTTGTTTTTTATCGATCCGTTTGTTGAAGGAGAAAAAATTAGAGAAAAAAGAAGAGGAATTAAAGCATAAGCAGCATGTTTCATCATAGTTTGGTTTTTTTGTCTTTTTTCAATTTACTGGTTTGGTGGCTGGATCTTTTTTTAGATACCCTCTTGATTCGTTTGGTTCCCGAGAAAATTTAGGGAAAATGAAATTAAAAAAAAAAAAAAAAACTGCGTAGAAAGAAGCATAAGCTCACTCTTTTGTTTTTATCATTTTTAGAATTCACATTGTAGTGTATGCCATAAGCTTCGGTAGCTAGTGGATTGATTAATGACGATCTTGATTGAACTAGATTTGTTTGGCTGGAGGAATTTTGAGTAAACAAATGTGAATTTTTGCATTATTTTTAATGGCCCTAAACGATATTAAGACTATTCTAGGCATTGTAGGACTTTTTTAGGGTTATTCTTTGGGAAACTGACCCAGAAGTATAAAAGAAAGATAGGATTCAAGTTATTGTTCCTTTTCCCTTGGATTATCAAGAAGCAATTGAAGGGTTAGGATTATTTTGACTTGTATTGCTTTGTTGAGATGTACCCTCCAGAAGGAAAAATGATATAATCTTACTGATGTACTGGCTGATTGAGATGTTGCCATGACAGTTCCTTGTGGCTAACATGTCAGCACGAACGATGCGCATTGTCATTTTTATGAATCTATGATGGGGTATAGATGATTTTTTGGGCTGGCAGGTTTTCTTGAGCTGTTGACACTCTTTTTGGCCATTCCCTTGCGGTATACTCCCTGTATACTTCTGGACGGTTTGGTTGTATTCTTTTTTGTGAGGAATACATGCTGTTTGTTTACCCGCCAAAAAATTATTATGAATCTATGATGATGTGATGTCATCTCTGGAAAAAAATGATAAAAGGTTTGCTAAGCAGTGATTTTCCATTTCCCGTGCTGGCACGATGTTCTGTCTTTGCAAATACATTTCATCTTCTGCCAATGGTTTAATGCCATTTTTGGACTGACAATTAACATAATAAGATAGTAATCTGTGTTTTGGGGGTGGAGAAATTATAGGGGCCTTATAGCACCCTTGGTTTTCCATTTGAGATTTTCTATTTATAAGTTTTTCATGCCCTTGATAAATATAAATTTTCTGTTTATGGGAGGTTCCTGATTTAAATCCCATTGTCGGAAATAAAAATTTATATGCCTTTAAAAAATCAAACTATTTATGAATTTTCAAATTATGTTAAATTTCGCTCTTTTGCAATCTGTTTTTGCTGAAGCAACACCCACTGCTCTAGTTAACTGTATTCCCTTTCCAAGTTTGATTTCTATGTTATGCATGTATGGCTGTGCCTAAGGGCATATCGATTGAAGTAGATTCTTCTTTGATCAATCAAACCCCTTTCCAAACCCATACAAGCTTCTTCCAAAGCATACGGCTTTTAAGTCATCACTTTTCTCCAGATGTCAGCGTTTGTTTATTTGTTTACAAATTTACACATAGACGAGGATCTCACCGCGCCTTTCTCTCTAATGTCGTCTTTGCTTTTTATTCTTTCTCTTGGGCTTCTTAACTCATATGTTAGATGTCTCACATGTCCTGGGCTCACGCGGGCTGGTGTCCCTCTAATGCCTTCGATGAATTTCATTTATCCTTCCAAATAAGATTTAGCTCGAGGAATTGCCGTGCCTGTTAAACTGACTGAATTATCTTTAATAAATGCTTTTTTATTTTCTTGGGTTTAACTCTTAGACCATCATTCATGGGGTTTTCATTTTTGTAATGCCAATATGATTTTGTTCTGGTTCGGATCGCCCTAGCTTTGCCCTTTCCACAAAGAACAGAGGAAAATGATAGAATAAAGAGAAGTATAGGTCCCTCCTCCCTCTTTTTTTATATCCATACACAATGCCTTTTTGTTGGGAAAAAGTTAAAGCAATGCATAAACGAAGAAAGAGGTTAGATTTCAGAATAATCATATACTCTTAACTTTGTTTTCCTATTCCAGTTAATATACTTGTACCCATTTCCATCCAATTTTTTATATTAAGATAGTTTGTTATTTGTAAATAATTGGTTTATTTTTGGGAAATTTGTGTTTCCTTACATTGATTTGAGAATAATTGTAAAGATGACACAAAAAATGCAAAATAATACATGATTCAATATAGATTCTACATAACACTGTTCATTATGGTAGTATCTACAGTTTATTAAGATAATTCCTAGATACAACCATACCTTGAAACACAATCATTATCTACTTAAACTTCAACAATAGAAGTTTCAGATTCTTACGCTTATCTTTACAATCAGGTTAAGAGGCTCGGATGACATGGTCCATTGGAGCTGAGTCTCTTTCAGCCGTCCGTTCCGACACGCCTGAAGATTGAGGTGAAAGGGTTAGGGTCGATCAAGGGGTGGTCCCAATTTGAAGGGAGTTGTTTTCTTCTGTTGATTCCATTCAATAGACTTGGGTTTTACCAGGTATGTAATGTAATGCCTAAGCATTTCAAACAAACATTTACTTCTGGTTTTGGATGGAATGACTCAATTTTTAATAAATGTAAGTTGTGATTAGTTTAGTTTCCAAAATAAAACATCTCAATGGTTGTATATTCACCACTTTGAGACTGAACTATTGATCTCTATGATTTCCGCAACTCCCACATGATTATGTTTTCTTTCAAATATGTGTATTTGTTTTTTCACAATGTTTTAAAATCGGATCTAAGTGAATGAATCTTAAAAAAATTACTGATTCACGTTTTAGAGATTGAACTAATGGTCGAACCGCGGTTGAATCAGGATGAGAAAGGTCACCGGTTGATGATCGGACCAGCCGGTTCAGTCTGAATTTTAAAACATTGGTTTTTCAAATGGGAGTTTTGTATGTGGAGAAAGTGTAGGTGTTTCCCAGTCTTGCAAACATGAATTTCGGAATCGAAAAGTAATAAGGAAATAAAATAGAAAGAAAAATAAAAAATTGGTTCTAAATTTATTAAGTTGATTCTATATGTTTATTTAAACTTATTTGATTTGTTTCTTTTATAATATATGAACTAAGAAAATTAAAAATATATAAAATTTTGTGGAAGTTTGATTAAATTTAGTTTTCTCATATTTTCCACGTGTAAATCAAACATGAGAAAACCATTTTTAGTTAAATTAGTATTTTTTCTGTTTCAAACAGAGCCTAAAAGGAAAAAAATAGAAAAAGGTTAGAAAAAAAGGTGAGGAAATATCGTGAATTGCTGTTTGGTACTCATTTCTATGAAAGATAAGAAGAGATAGAATGGGGAAGAATGAAAGGAAAAGGCAAAAACAGAGGATAATTTTATTTTTGAAAAAAATGAAATGACGAAAATTATGACCTATTAGGCCATTTTTGAAAATGTTTTTCAATTGTTTCATAAATAAAAACAAATGAGTATCCCTTTGGAAACATTTTTTAAAAGTAGTCTTTTGGAAGAGAGTTTATAGATGCATTCATATAAACTCTATTATTATTCACTATTTTAATGATTTTTTTTTTAGACGTCAATGTCCTTTGGTAAAATACCCAGTATTTTTCAAAAGAGAAAAAATTGTTTTATTGTTATGAATTTATTTGCTTTGCGAGTAAAAGAGTAGCAACTTTTTTTCTCCTTGAAAAAATAACCTTCACCAATCAACAAAACCTATGTAATCTCTTAGGACTGAAAACAAATATACACTCTACCAATTCCAAAATATATAGAAAAGCATGTTTGAATCTTAAATGGACTATTCCTCAATCTTGGAATTTTATTTATTTATTTATTTATTTTTGCTTCACTTCCAAATGGTTGAAAAGAAGTAAACTATTTTATTATTCTTTTAAGTGGTTCAAAATAAGGAAAAGTGTTGTAAAAGGAGTGAATGAGAAGAAGAGAAAGGTAGTGGGCATCAAGTGTTATTCATGTCGAAATCAACAGATATCTTTGTCTGTCATCAACCAACAGAGTGGAGAGCTCCCATCACAGCATAACTCCACTAAGTGATATGAAAAGTTTGACTCGGTTGAGACAAAAATAGAAACGAAAAAGTTGAGACACTATTTAATTAACCACTTTCAAATGTTATTATCCTAAAATAAATTGAAGAGACCATTTTCTATTCATGGGTGAAGAAGGAATAAACCAAAATCCTCATATTTGATTATATAAACTTCATTTGTGATACCATATTGTAGACCCTTAAATTTGAAAGCTTAAGATGTTTTTTCCTTTATAAAAGGCAATCTCACATTGAAATAGACAAGGAAAAAAAGTCTTCATTTTCTCATAAAAAGGGGCATCTCCCCCTTAGTTTAGGGGAATAAAAAGGAAGGGAAACCATGGCCTCCCCACCTGGGTGGAGGTTCTAATAACCCTAATTAAATTTTTTTAGAGAAAAAGTTTTGAGATAACAAAGCTCTAATTGCAAACGTAAAATCGTTTCATGAAGCTGTTTAGCGAGGATGGATCATCTCCCTTAAAAGAGAGAGATTCAAAACTTTCATAGTTTAAAATTTTGGGTCTGGAAATCCCAATTTTTAGAAAAGATCCCGACTCTTGCACGGTCTCGGCTTAGGAGGCTTAATTTCTGCTCTGAGATGCCTGCCTACTAGGTAATTTTTTCTTTACTTCTTTTTATTTAAAATTCTTCTTTTTATATATAGTTATTTTTAATTAATTGTCTTCATTTATATTTAATTAGTCATTTAATTCATAGTCTTATTATTTTATTTTCCTTGTAAGTATATTGTTGTTTTTTGTTTGTTTAATTAAATTGGTTGTTAATTTTTTTTAATTCAATTTAGTTTTTCTTAAATATATAAACCATCGCCCACCCTTAATTTATTAAAATCCCAAATTTCAAATATTCAAGTTCTAAATTTTCATTTCGATTTTTAAAATTCATGTCCAAAATGTACACCACTGGCTTAAAAATTCAAATTTTCAATTTTAAAATTCAAGTTCTCCAAAATCTCAAGTTTCAAATTTTCAAGGTTCAAATTTCAAAATTGCAAATTCCTAATTTCAAATTTCAAGTGTCCTAATTTCAAAATTTAAGTCCCTCAATTTCTAATTTCAATCTTTCAAGTTTATAATTTAAAAATCAAGTGTCATAGATTTCAAAATTCAAGTCCCTCAAATTTTAATTTAAAATTTTCAAGTTTCCAATTCCCAAATTACCAATTCTCAATTTCAAAATTCAAGTGCCCTGATTTTCAAATTAAAATCCCTCAATTTCAATTTTCAATTTTTCAAGATTTCAATTTAAAATTTAAGTCACCCAATTTCCAACTTCAAATTTCCAAATCT
The DNA here is from genome assembly GCA_016808115.1 of Tetrastigma voinierianum. Taxonomy (NCBI): domain Eukaryota; kingdom Viridiplantae; phylum Streptophyta; class Magnoliopsida; order Vitales; family Vitaceae; genus Tetrastigma; species Tetrastigma voinierianum. Next base: position 71,908 of record JAEQBH010009422.1, on the reverse strand, counting down.
CAATTTCAAAATTAAAAATTTGACTTTAAAATTCAAGTGCTTTAATTTCAAAAATTCAAAGCGATTCTACTTCAAATTTTCTGTAAGCTTTCCAATTTCAAAATTCAAATAACATAATTTCAAAATTCAAATCGCCAATTTCTAATTTCAAAATTACAAATTTCCAATTCTCAATTTTATAAAACTCAAGTTCTAATTTCCCCAAGATCCACTTCCAAAATCTCAATTCAAAATTCTCAAACTTCAATTCCATTTCAAAATTCTCAATTTTCAAACTTCTAATTTCCAAAATTTCAATTTCAAACCGGTTTTCAAACATTTCAAACATATGATTAAATATACAATTCCTATAAAATTGAATCTTGAGGAGTTAATTTGTATAACATAAAAGACTTTGGTGGGCCCCGACATTTCATGTATCTTTTTAACAAATAATTTGACTTTTGATCTATAACCAATTTTTAATTAAATGTGAATATTCTATATTGTTGTGTCGAACTAACATAATTTTCTATTGACATAGCTCTTGATTCGCTGCCCGAATGCATATTTTTCTAGTTTGAATTCTTGTTAATTCACACCATATATATATATATATATATATATATATATATATATATATATATATATATATATATATATGGTGTGATGTTGTATTATTATCGCTTGTCTTTGTATTTGTCGATCGATTAGCTAAAAACTGTATTTTCCTTAGTTTGTTTAGTCCCTGACCTTAGGGGCTTAGAATCCCATTATTGCTTGTCTTTGGTATCTGTTGATCGATTAGCCAAAAACCGTATTTTCCTTAATTTGTTTAGTTCCCCGACTTGAAAGGGCCAGGCGACGCTACACCATCGTACTTTCTCCCGAGCAAGGCACGCGATCTTCAACCCATACCTGCTTTTCTCCCTTTCTTATCGAGTCATATTTAGGGTTTTTATTTTTTTATTTTGTTTTTCCAAAATAAACAAAATAATACAACTCCAAACCGTTTTTAAAAAATGATTTTTCAAAATATAAAAACGAGTCTCATATTTTTAATGAAAAACGCATAATAACAAAAAATGCGATTTCCACACATATATCAACAATTCTTTTAGTGAAATTATGATTTAATATCATTACATCATATTGAAATTATTTTTTGTCACTACAATTATATAAATATTTCTTTAACTATTAATTTTTTATCAACTAACTTGTCCATTTTCCTCGAGTGGGTATCCCCACATTACTTATGATAGAAGGCATAAGACTTAGGGTAATTGGGGAGGTTGTACCTACCACATGCCTTCTCAAATATAAGCTTTTTTGCCTTTAACAATGATGCATCCCTTATTTTAATCCAATTCTTCATCTTTTTTCTTCTTTTCTTTGTAAGTTGTTTAGTATGACTAATTTGAGTTATTGCCATAATTATTCAAGTCTTCCAATTACAATTATGATATTATTTCAAATATATATGTTTTAATAATGTGATTTGAAAGAACTCGTTGGAAAGGATGAAACTTTCCAAAGAATTTATATCTTTCTAATTGCTCCAAAAAGAATTGTCTGTATTTTCTGATTACAAGCTTATCAATTTATACTACTTATAAATGTCACATGACATATTATAAATTAAGGTAGGTAATCTTTAATGTGATACATGTCGTGGTAGAGTGGTGCGTAGTAGGGATCAAGTCAATAGAATCTATGCAATTCACGTGTCCCCTCACGTTTGTCTAATTGATTCTAATGCCTCCTGTGGTGATCGTCTATCCGGCTTGAGCTGCCAGGTCACCGCCACGTGATCGATGTGAAGGATAGCATGACCTAACTTTTTTGCTCATATGCTTGATGTGCATCTAACGAGTATTGTGCCCGATTCCATGGGATTGGGCTCGAGCTTCCTAATTGTTCGAGTTGCTCATGTGTAACGCATATTAGATTAGACTTATCTCATTCCACTCATATTAAGAGAATTTGTTAAGATAGTATTACCTATACGTTTGATACATGATAGTGATCTTAATTATGACTTGAAAAATAAGAACGAAAAACACATGCCCGACACGAGTATACAAAACAACTATATATATATATTGGGACATGAATAAGATAGGGGTGCTTGGTCCTAAGCTCGCATGTTGTCATTCCTAAACCAAACCATGCATGTCCTTAATAAAAATTACTCAAAAGTTTTTTGTTTATCTCATTCCCTAAAATATTTCATGATTTCATTGTAGAATTATTCTTGATAAAAATACTATATACTAAATGACACACTTATAATGGTATCATGTACAATCATGATACCAGATTTTAAATAAAGTAAATGAGATTAATTTATGAAAACATAAAACTAAAAATAAAACAATGATACTGAAATATAAGTGTGCATGTGATACCCTTTGATTAATGTTGATTTTAGATATTTGATCACAAATGGTATAATTTATGATTATATCTATATATATATATATAAATCAAATATATGACAAAATTTTAATTTATAAAGCATTATCCATACAAGCCAATTTTCAAAAAGTGTATGGCCCACTTCACTGATAAATATGTTTGGCTCTAAAATATATTTTATGTGCTTCATCATAAATCAAATTATGAAAAGTCATAAATAATTTCAAAATATTTGACTTTAGTGTATCATATGTGGAAAAAAAAGAACAATTCGGTAAAATAATTCACATGATGTCATTTATATCCCATTCCCCCCAAATGCTTTTGAATGGATACATATAAATTTAAATTTTAAAATAAATAACAATTTGTATACACCTAAAACATAATATTTTGTTGGGTTCTTTTAAAGTGCTAGAAAAAAAAAAAGGAAAATAAAGGCAAAAAAAAATGTTATAGGTGGTGTTTGATTTTCTTAACTTTACAAAATAAAAGCATGAACGCGGTTAATGGGGTTAAGTTAGTAATTAAAGTTAACTAAGATTATGCTTAAAATCAAACTTTAATCGTATGCATTCCCATCCACCTTGACAGCTTCCCTCGTATCTAAGTAGATAATGTCGTAAAAAATGTAAAGATTGCCGGAATAAAAGTTGAAAGAAATGTTAAATTGGACTATAAATGAATGAAACGATACGGTGCTGAATAATTGAAGGAAACTCGACTAGAATTTGAAAATAAAAACGCCAAATCGACAAAGTTTCAACAAAGTTTCGCAAGAACGTTAAAAGAGATTGTCATTGATATTTGTTTAGTTGAGTTTGATTGGATGATTGGTTGGTTCCCTTGGTGAAAGTTTCCTCATCCTTTATACGAGTTCTTGAATAATTGTCAAAGTCATGAATTTTTTCCACTCTCCTCACCTTGTCAAGTAACTCCTAATTTCCATAGGGAGGCTTGCTCCATAAGTTTTCTCTATCACCTCAAGTAACTGACTGATCACATCCTCTTGTCGCCTTTTGATTTTGAGAAAAAAGTCTCACTATCCTCCGCTCATCGATTTTCAGAATAGAGATTTAAATTCCATAAATATCCCTGGGCCTTTTACATGGGTTTACTCAAATATAGAGGTGACAATTTAAGCCCGACTCATTTGAAATTAGTAATGACGGGCCGTTAATTTATTCGCTACTGAAAAATCTTGCCAAATTTGCTCCTCGAATCTCGATGACCCAACTCCAAGCAGTACTGGCCCACCCGTTGCTTTTGAAAGTTTTTAAGGTACTCAATCTAATCCGTCCGAATCGCCATGGCCTATCAAATGCATTTAGGCTTAGGGCCTAAATAGACATTAAGTGAGCCAAATTTAACTTTGGGTACACAAGAAGTTAAATGTATTATGATTTAATTTCTTAATTTTCCTTTTTATCTCTTGTATAAAATAAGATAATATTATAAATTCATGTAAATTTTTTATTAATTTTAGATGGATCACAAAAAATTATATACACTTTTAGCTTTCTTATAAATAATTGCTTCTTAAAGTATGCTACTAAAAATAATTTTAAAAATAAAAACACCTGACATCTCTCAATATAAAAAAAGAGAAACCCCTAAAGATGTTTTCAATATTAAAACCTTTTAACTTAAGTGTTTGGTTTCAAAATTGGAGGTTAAATGCAAAAATAGAAAAATATAGGGGAAAAGTAAGAGAAAAAAAGAAGAATAGTTAAATTTAATATATTTTTTCTATTTTTTATTTTTTACTTCTATTCACTTTGCATATTATATTATAATACTTCACTATTTATGTTCTCTAGATTTGAGACGAGACTCCTGTAGCTCTTTTACTATGCGAGTAAAACTTGAAGAGCATTTTTATTTGTCATCACTTAAAAATCCATTTTATTTATTTTAATTTAATATAAAATTAATAATTTAAGCATAATTAAGTTTCCATGTGGCTTTATTTATATTTTGATTTTCTTTAAGGTTTTTCTAATACATAATTAAAAATAAGAAAATCATTTTTTATTATAATTTTTTATTTCCTTTACACTTTTCCAGGAATCAAAAGAGAAAATTTATCGTATCTTTACATGATGAGTTTAACTGTAAAATTTGAATCTGTCTTTTAGAAAAATGAATTTAATAAAAAAAAAAAGCGTCATCTTTTATATCCACTTTACAAAAATTCTATTGGAAACAAATTTTTTTAATTCATTATATTTTCATCATATTCCATCTCTAAATATTGATAGCTTTATCTCAATTGCTCATTTTTCCTACTCTCACTTTATTCACATTCTCTCTCTAGAATTCATCTCCCCTTTTCTCGTTCTCCTTTCCTTGGGCTTTTTTTTTTTTCTTTCCCTCTCAAAACATTCAGCCCCTCCCTTTTATATCTTGCTCTCACTCGTGCCTTAGAAATCATAACCATCCCATGCTTCCACTTGTTTTTATTAGATGAGCCTAGAAAAATTAAAATAATAAAAAATAAAAAAACAAATTAACGCGGGCCTCTGCACTCATGTTTTTTTTTTTTTTTCTATTAATGCTGTATTCTTTAAATTAAAATAGTGTCAAATATATATTTTTATTTCCCAAATGAATGAACAAATCCAAAAATCTTACACAAAAAGTTCATCTCAATGTCTATGTAATTGAAGTTGGTTGGGAGAAGTCAAAAAAGAGCATTATCATTACATGCATCCCTAGAATATAATTATAGAGAATATAGCAAACAAACAAGGGCAGAGAATAATTGACCTTTTTTTTTTTATTCCACCATCAAAACAAGCCTCTAAATAATTTGAGCTTGTCTTTTTCCAAACTTTTTACATATTTTTTTTACAAATAATTATATGTCAAAATAATGAAAAAAAACCATAGCTCTTTCTCTTTCTCTCATCTTGTTTTTTTAGCCCCTTAATTTTCTTTAAGCAAAAAGGGGTAATTTTTTTGCCATTGGCCTGAAACCACCCATATATATTTATTTTTATCATTTTTCTTTTTCAATAAATTGATTCTTATACAAAAATCTGAATTTTTAATTTGTTTTTCATGTTTTTGTCTTCATCTTACGCTGATCGGCTTTTGCCTGGCTGCCTCGAAATGACATTACGTAGCTTGTATCGTGTTAGTACGATTCGCTTGATTTTTTATCATCTTATTGCAACGCTTCTTATGTTACGATCCGAACGACAAAAAGTTATTCAATCAGACATAAATATAAACAAATCATAATACAATACGTGATAAAACTAGAGCTATATTATAATCATCACATAATTATCAAATGCGCAGTGCGAATCCGATTCGCTGCGCTTATTAACATGAATGATGTGTAATCCTTTAAGTTTTATAATAATTTGATTATAAGCTTTCATCGAATGTATTACTACTTGAATAAAATAAATAAATAAATAAATAAATATATATATATATATATATATATAAATAATAAAAAGTATTTAAAAATAAAATTTCGTTTTATAAAAGATTAAAAATAATTTTATAAAACTGTTATCAATTTAAAAACTATTTTTAAAACAATTATCTAACAATCCTTTAATTATTTTAGTGAAGAGAAAAACAATTTTTAATAATACTTCCAGTTTTTTTTTTGTTTTTTCTCAAAGCAATTTGCTTTTAACATTTTTGTTTTTGTTTTTTTTTACTTTTTTCATGATTTATTGGTGAAATTTTAAATTTTTTTTGTTAAATAGAAAAACCAAAATATTTTGGTTTTGATTTTTAATGTTTTAGAAATTATATATTTTATAATACACCGAAACCATAATGATTTATTTCATGCTAATTAAATAAAAATATATGGTATTTTAGAATTTTATTTAAAAATTATTCTCTTGAAATGTAGATAAAAATTAAAATATTGATTTTTAAGAAAAAAGAATTAAATATTTAATTATTTACTACCTTGTAAGTTGTAACTAAAATATTTAATTATCAAGAAAATATTTAATCCTATTAAACATTATTCATAACAAAAGTTATGAAGTAAAAAAACAAATGTCCCCTTTTTTTATCAAATGATAAGGTGATTTGAGCGGTCCATGCACATATAAAAGACGCCTTTAAGTTATACTACATCCAGACGAATCTCCATGCGCATCGGAAGGGACCATAAAGACGGTAAAGTTTTATCATATAATACAACTACTTTCTAAGCGCCAAACTCGCACCATTTGCTAAGCTTATAAGATATCCTGCTAATCTCACTTTATAATGCTCACGTATAACAAATACCCCTTTGATATGATATATAAAAGTTTTATGATTTTTATTTTAAATAGAAATTCATTTAAATTATTAATAAGTATTTTGAATGACTTCTCTTCAAACCTTAGTTGTCTTTCCATTTGTTTCTTTCTATTAGGCCCTTATTCGTTAAAAAGGATGGATGATTTTTTTATCATTATTGGCATGAAATCACCAATTTCATAATTTTCTTTCAAATTTTGGGTTTTCTTTTATAATAAAATGGTTTTTTTCCACATAAATCTAGATTTGCCTTTGTTTTTTTTATTTGTTTTTGTCATTGATCTATTATAATGTATTTTGTTACCGATTTGTTACGACATAAGGCTAAGGTTGACAAGCAATTTTCTGCGCCACTTCAAATCTGCAAAAATCTCGATATTTATATATTATGTGTATTTTTAAATTATTAAATATATACGCCTTGAAAGCGGATAATCCCCGCTTATCCTTAAAGCTGTGTCCACCATACAAAACTTAATCATTACCTAACGATGTAAAATACAAACTTTTTATAGTTGATCTCTTTAAAGTTTTTAGTATTTTTTTATTATGTGTATTCTTATATATTGTATTGCTAAATTGGTTGAATCAATACAAATTTATCATTTAAAAAAAATTATTAAGAAAAGTAGAAAAAAATCTAAAATGTGATAATTATATTATTATCAGCGTCAACTTCTTGTAAACGATCATCAAAATAAAACTGACAGAGAGAAGCTAGAGAGAGAGAGGAAAAAGCAAGGGAAAAAAATATAGAGAGAGAGAGAGAGAGAGAGAGAGAGAGAGAGGGGGACAAGCAGTCTTGGTGTGCTGGCCTGCCACCACTCTTTCACCACCCCCTCAACCCAACACGCTTCCGCCTTGATCGTTTTCTCTCCGTTGTCTTCCTGCTTCTTCAGCCTCCCATGGCAATTTCCTCTCTTTTCTGAACTCCTTTGCGTCTTCATCTTGCTCTAGTTTTCACGCGTTCAGATCTACTAGCATTAGAATTTCGTTGTTCTCGAAACAAACCCTAGAAATTTTGGTGTGGCGGATCTGAGAGACTGAGGTTTGGGCATCAGAGAGGTATGGCTTCAGTCAAGTCATCTCGCTCCAGAACCGTTGCTGCGCCGCGGGAGAACGGCGGCGCGAAATTCGAGGAGAATCTGAATGTTTTCAAGACCGATCATTTTGATGCTGATTCTTATCTGCAGTCCAAGTGCTCGCTCAACGAGAAGCGTCCGTTTTGTTTAATTTTGTTGATTTTTGTGTTTGGTGTGGTTCTGCTTCGTGGCTGGGAAAATGTTGGAATTTTATTGGATTCCGCGGTTTCTCGAGATACAAATGACGGTTGAAGTGGTTTTTTGAGTTTGTGCTTGGTTGATTGTTGGTTTTGTTAGGTGATTGTGTTCATTGGATGTCTTGACGCGCGTTTAATTTTTTATCTTCTAATTTTTTTTGAAAATTTCGGGTTTGATATGGTGTTGATTGTCGTGATTCATGTTTAATTTCTGTTTTCCTTGATGAAATCATGAATTGTTGTAACAATTTAGTTCTGGAATAAAGTCAGGGTTGTTTGAAACCGGTGTTGTTTTTTGAGATCATTGAAAATGAATTAAATTTTGATGTGAATTATTTTCCAAGTTTTCTCTTGGAACATGTTTTTTCTCAATAACGTGATTAAAGATCAATATCATTTCCATTATTTTTTAGTGTGATGAGTTGGATTTTGATTCAGTTTGTTGCCCTATTTCACTGTAGTATTTATCGTGTTGGCACACATTGCCTGTATATGTAACAATCCACAAAAATATATGTAACTCTCTGGAGCTTGAACTCTAAGCTGTAAAATTGGTTGGGTTTGGTTTGCAACATATTTTAGCCGTTTTACTCCAGAATCTATCCATTATGCTCCCATTTGATTGCTGGTAGTGATAATTGCCATCTTCATTTTCCAGCTCTCGATACCACTACACCTCCTGATATTCAACCTGTCCTCATATCGTCCCCTCACATGTGACGCACTGCAATGCCAAATCCCAAAAGTAACATGCTAGTCTTCCTTGCTTCCTTTTACTCTCTGAATGTCGATCAGCTAGACGATTGGTGGTTGTGGGATGAAAAGAGTTATTTAGACTTTTTTTAATTATTTTCCTTTTTTCCTTCCTCCCCTACTTGACACCACATTAAGTTTGTAAAAGAGACAATGAAGGAGGTGAGTAAGTGGCAGTGATCATCTCAAAATTTTTGTGTACTGCTAGGCTACTTGGTCTTTGATGATGAAACATGTGACTCGATTGTTGGAGGGGAGGGCTTTGGATTGGGAACCCTACTTGGTATGTTGAAATATAATGTGCTTGGTATGCTGTCTTCCCCACTTCCTTTTACCGAATGTCGACAGCTAGATGGGTTGGTGGTGATGAGATGAAAAGAGTTATTTGCACTATTTTTTTTTAGTATTTTCTTTTTTTTCTTCCTCCAATCCTCACTTGCCACTGCATCAAGTTACTAAAAGAGAAGGTGAAGGAGGTGTTTTCTGGCAATGATCATTCAAAAAAAAAAATTTCTCAGACATAGGCTACTTTTGGTCTTTGATGATGAAACATGGCACTTAGTTGTTGGGAAGGAGAAGCTTTTGATTGAAAACTCCAATTGGTATGTTGGAACACACTCACATTGGCAAGGGTAGGGGGTTCAGGGTGAGGGATTTTGAAGCTTAATAGGAGCACTATTGTAAATGGAGTTGAAGGTTTATGATGGAGATGGAGACTCTTTGGAGAAATGTCATTTGTGAGAAGTATGGGGAGGAGGTTGGAGGGTGGTAATGGAGAGAGGTGAGGAGTAGTTATGGGGTGCAGCCCGAAAGTTCTCAACGAGTGAATTTGATGGGTAGAAGAGAGGGTTCTCTATAAGTAATGGGAGCGAGGGTGAGAGATTTAGTTTGGGCAAATGGTGTGGAAATAAATCCCTAATTTCATTCCCTTCTTAATATAATCATCCCTAGGGAGCTGTTTCGTGGGTGGTAGACATTTAGAGTCCTTGGATGGAAGTTAGGCTCCTTGGTTCTCCAGAAGGATCAATGATTGGGAAGTTGAAACAATTGTAGGACTTCTTAGCAGACTACATGGATGGAGGATGAGTAGTGAGAAAGAGGACAGGTTGGAGCAGGAGGGAGGGAAGAATGAAGCATTTTCTGTTAAGTCCTTTAATCTTGCTTTAGAGCAGGGAGGTGATTTGTTTTCCTCGATAAAGTCATTTGAATTTGTAAGCGCTTACCTAAGTAGCTTCTTGCTTCAAGTGCAATTTTGGAAAAAGTTATAACTTTGCATAGTTGAAGAGAAGAGGGTGGTAAGTGGAAAATAGGTGTTTGTGGCGTCTTGAGGAGGAAGAGTCAATTGATCACATTTTATTACATTGTGCAAGATTTGGGTTTTAGGGCACTATTTTCCTCGGCTTGAGGTGTTTGGCTTCTCCCATCCTCCGTGAGGGGCCTGTTATCTAGTTGGTTGGGGACCTTTGGGGGAAAGAAGAGAAGGAAGGTTTGGTGAGCTACTTCTTTATGCTTTTTTTGGACAATATGGAAGGAAAGAAATGGTAAGGCTTTTCATGATAAAGGACAATCTGTCCTAGGGCTTAAGCAGACGTTCCTTTGTAATCTTTGGGATTAGTCAAGTTTGTTTATAGTTCCGAGAGTTCATATTGTTGTAGATTTTGTGGATTGGAGTGGGCCTCCTTGACGGAGGTTTTTTTTTTGTGTAGTTTCATTTTTGGTTAATGCTGTTGGATTCTTTTTATATTCCCTATATGCTTTGGGGTGCTGTTTTGGCGTCTCTCTTTTAGTGCACACTCTCTCTTAAAAAGTGACTTAATTGACTTGATTTTTGAAGTGGTATCATTCAGAATCACAAAATCCTTGAGCAATGTTGCTGTTAGCTTTGAGCCGAAATTCACAGGAAGGATGCCTCTTTCATTGGAGCAGGTGGCTTATTTGGGGCTTTTTGGTGGCTTACTTCTTTAGGGATGAGTGGGGTGGTCTTTGTTTACAATTTAGTCTGGTTGTATTTTTTTTTTGTAAAATTAAGTCGTAAATCTGTTTAGGTTAGAAGAGTTTTATTCATTATTAATTCATATTAAAATTTTAAGGTATTTATTCTGGTAAAACTTCTTCTTGCTCTCACCATAAATCTTGCTGGCCTTGATATCATTCTGTTACTATGTTCATTTATCTCAGTTGTTAGGCAGTTAGATAGCTTACATATGTTTTTTACTTAGAATATTAAGTCCCCCCATTTTTGTACTCTGAAATGTTTATTGGTTGAGGGTTGCTTTTGCTGGGCCGATGCTTTGTGCTGCAAATCAAGAAATAATAAATAGATTTTCTTTTTCCATTTCTGTGAAACCTTTAGTAGTAACTTTATCTTTCCTGTTTACAGGAAATAAGGCAATTATGCTCATATCTTTTGGATTTGAAAGCTTCTGCGGAGGAAATGCGCAGAAGTGTCTATGCTAACTATGCAGCTTTTATTCGGTGAGTCTGTTGTCTGTTGACTTTTTTTAATTACCAGTTGAAAAGACGTTCAAATCTTATTTTTATGACATTTTAAAGGCTTCTCTGCAAACTGCTTCTCTATGGAAATATTGTCTTCTTTGATTAATTTATACTTCATTCTAGCTCCTGGTATTTCAATGACAACTATTGGCATTCATTCATTATAAAACCATTGAGCATGAGGTCAACTTAGCTCGGAAAGATAGCATGCAGTATTCTGGTTTAGGGTTCTAGATTTTGACTAATGGAGTTACACTTCTTAACTGAACTGACATGATCTTATGGATTTAGGAGTTAAGTCATGTTAATGATTCAAAACAAAGATTGGTCTAGTCACCACTACCTGCTCTTAGACTTCAACATCAGCTATGTCATTATTTTCATAAGTATATGTCATTAAGGGTCTCTATAACAGAGGTTCAAAGATTTTGATCACTGGAGTCAAGGCAACCGCTGCTTAACTTGAACCTTTTCCCAAATTTAGCAGCTGCTATTGCCTTTTTTTTTTTTCCATTTTTTTAATAAGTAAGCCAGCAAACAAGTATATTAAAGCAAGAGGGATGAACCCAAAACATACACGAAATATACAAAGGCTCTAAAAAAATCAAGCCAAAAGAAAGGGGAAGGGAAAACAATAGCCCCTATAATAAAGAACTTCAAAAAAATCTATTACATCCAATGCCTGTACATTCAGGTCAGTTTTTGCACAAGACCAAATAGTGAATACAAAGGAATTTTTCATTCTTTGGGTTAAGGGCACCACATCCTCGATGATAGCCCTATTCCTTTCCCTCCAAATTGTCCAAAAATGCATAAAGGAGCTGCCATCTAGATCTTCAGATTTTTCCAGTGCAGTGACCTTTCCACCCTTCCAAAGTCTCCCTGGTAGAACAAGGGAGCACCCAATTGACACCGAAAATAGCAAACAGGACAGCTGAAAGTTCCTGAGCCTTAGAACAAAATAGCAACAAATGGCCTATGTTTTCCTCCTCCTTGCTGCAAAGGGGGCATCTACTAGCAAGGCGCCTTCCCCTTCTTTTGAGTTGGTCCATTGTCAAGACCTTTCCCCACCAAGTTTCCTAGGCAAAGAAGCTAACCTTTGTTGGGATGCTTGAATTCCATATCATTCTTTTAGGGAACTGCTCCCCCCTACTCCCCAACAGAAGAAGATCATACAGGATTTGACTGTGAAAATACCTTCCTTGGTCAGTTTCCAGACCATACTGTCCTTCCTTTCCGAGCATAAGCTCTTCTCTCTCTTGGATTGAGGCAAAGAGGTTAAACACTTTTGTTCAATCTTCCAATCATTGAAGCTGAGTACTGAAACCCGGATTCCACTCCCACCTCTCCAAAACTATACCAAAAATCTGCCACTAAGCCTCCCTTTGTTGTAGCCATTGTATAAATGTTAGGGAAGGTCACACACAGGGTTTTCGCCTTGCACCAAATGTCTTCCCAAAAGTGTATACGCCTACCATCTCCTGCAGTAAAACTACTGAACTGTTTTAGAACAACCACTTCCTTCTTTATATCTTTCCACAAACCCACACCATAAGCACCTCTTCCCTCTTTAGTGAACCAGCCTCCCTGTTCCACACCATACTTTAGCTGATTATCTTCTTCCAAATAGGGCAAACCTCATTTGCAAACCTTCAAAGCCATTTGCCAAGAAGGGCCTTGTTAAGGGATCCAAGGCATTTAACACCCGAGCCTCCCTGATCTTTATTTGAGCAAACATTCTTCCGTTTCACCAGATGTGTTTTCTTCTCAATGGTCCCACCCCAAAGGAAATCCCTCTGAATTTTCTCTAGCCTTAGCTTTAGTTTTCTAGGGATTTGGAGCAGGGACAAAAAGTAAATGGGCATGTTGGACAGCATGCTCCTGATGAGGGTTAGTCTCCCTTCTTTTGAGATATATTGCCTTTTCCAAAGAGCTAACCACTTTCTATGTCTCTGTTGCACCCCAACCCAAACTGCCTTATAACTGTGAGGAGCACCCAAAGGCAATCCTAGATAAGTTGAAGGGAAAACTCCCACCTTGCAGCCCAGCTCCAACGCCAACCTTTCAGCATTCTCAACCCCTTCCACAGGGTGCATAAAGCTGTGTTCCAAGTTTATTTTCAAACCTGAAACTGCTTCAAACCACAGCAGAGTCCAACCCAAATAGGCTATTTTTCACCTTGGAGTCCTTGCAGAAAATTAGAGTATTGTCCACATGCTGGTATTGTCTTATTCCAAGTTTATCCATGTCATATTCAAGACATAAATTTCTGATGCACTTGCGAACCAAGATCAACCTGCCTTGCCTCTGTTGTCTTTTTGGCACAGGATGATTCAGTTCTGGGTAACACTGATCCAACTGTAGTAGAATTAGTTGGGTGTAATTGAGCTTTTTTTTGTCATGTCATTAAGTTTAAAATAAAACGGAAATAATTAAAATAACAGTGACACCTGAAAAATGAAAAGAAAAATAGAAAGAAAAATATCACCACCATAACACCAAAGGGAACAAGTTGAAGCATACAAAGAGTTGTAAATTACACTATTGTCCTCTCTTCATACTCTACCAACATCCAACCATTCTAACATTGATTTGGAGAACTCAAAAAATGAATAAAGCAGGACCAGAAAAAAGAATTCAATTTACCATCCAACCATTTCTAGCTTATTGATTTGGAGAACTAAAAATAAATAGCAGGATTCAGAAAAGAAAGGGAGAGGGGAAAATGGAAAATGGATGCAACACCAAAAAATAGACGTACTAAAGGTGTAGATGCTGAAGTTACTCAACATACTATCATTTCCTCCATGTCTCATTATTCAATTTCTGAGTTAGTTATTAGTTTAAAATTATTCTTTCATCACCATTGCTTATAAGAAATATTTTGGTAGGAACATCTGCTTTTTCTTTTTTGTTTCCCTAAATTTGAAAGATACCACCATTCTTCTGATAAGCCCCGGATCCAGGTGACTTATGCAAGGAGGAAAAAAGGGAAATCACCAGCCACAGGTGATATCTTGAATTGTTAGTATCTTGCCCTAGAGAAGGATGGACTCTTGTTATTGTTTCTGGGTTGAGGGCCAGTTTGGTCTTTTCATAGTTTCTAAAAGTTGTTGGTTAGGTGGGGGAAAAGAAGATATTGGGGTCGGGTGAAAGGGGGCAGATATTGGCCGGAAAATAGTGAGGGAGGGTGGATGCCTCAAAATCAGGCTTCCCGAGTGTGAATAACTAATTGAGCTTGAATGAAATCTTTCCTTTATGTTGTTTGCATTACAAAATTGCTCTATAATTCAAGCACGGTATAAAGACTCGGGAATATCCCATCATCGTATCGTGAGCTATTTCTTTTCTGACCATGGTTACCATAAAAGACTTAGCATCTCAAAGTTGAAGGCATGGAAAAACCGCCTGTGTCGCACTAATTTTAAGTGTGAATTGGGGATGGGGATCAATTTACGTAAATTCAACACCGAACCAAAAGAATTAGCTGGGGATGACTAAGATATTCACCCTCGAGAACACGGTTCAGGCCCTGACAAGGAATTCGGGAAATCAAGCACCTACTCTTAGAGAAAGGTAAGACACTCGTCTACCGCCGACGGCCGTGAAACGACCCGCTTCCGAAACATCGCCACGACGCTGGGGGATGAGGTTGGAAGATCTAACGCTGCTGAACCACCACCTATATTGTCGGTATCAGCACCTCCCCGACGCCAGCCTCCCATTTTCGGCGCGGACTCGATGGGTGGATTTTCAGCTCTAAAGGTATTTTGAGATCAATAGCCTACGCGCCGATGAAAAATTGCGAGCCGTGTTGGTTTGTATGGAGGGCGAAGCCCTAGCATGCGCCAAACAAAAGAAGGGCATCATCCGCTCAATGGGTGGGAGGGAGTTTACTGAGCGCTCTATTGCTCTCGTTTCGATCCAAATGCAAGAGGGAATCTCCACGAGCAACTGATATCCCTTCTTCAGACCTCCACTGTCCAAGAGTACCGACGACAGTTCGAGATGTTGTCGGCCCCCCTCCGAGAATTACCCCCGCTTCAGTGCTGTAGTTTCTTTGTAACGGATTACGACGGACATTCTGTAGCCCGCCTAATCGGATCCAACGGCTTAGTGGGAAGATGAGGGCGCGCAGGTAGGATAGAGGAGAAACAGGACCTTGAGGCTTATCACGCCGATTCCCCGCCTGGTGGCCAAAAGCTCCTTTTTTCCCCAAGCTGGCCGCGGTAACTCATGTGACCGTCGTACTAATCGCGCATAGAACAACAAGAAACATCGCCAATTCATTAATGCGACTTACCAATCCCGTTGGGATTCACGCCCACCTGCTCCACCGTCAAAACTCCCATCGCCAGCCCTAGCACGTCTCCATACCCCATTCAAAAGACTCACGTATCGAAATGCGTGAGAAAAGAGAAAGAGGATCAGAGCTGAGCGCGATGAGAGGTTTTCGCCAGCCACCGTCGCAGAAACAAAAACGCTACAAGTGTCAGGTCACGATGACGGTGAAGAGGATGGAATCACCTCTGCCTGACTAAGCCGCTGGAGGGGTGAGCTCAGCCGACGGCCCGACTACCGCTAGCCCTCTCGCATCTCCTCCATGGTAGGGTTCCCTCGCTCCTCCACATTCGATGAAGGTTCCGCGCAAGATTAAGGAACGAGAGGTGATTGTGTTGATCGATCTCCAGCGCCCCACAATTCTTGAGCCCTCAAAATATCGCGGTCGAGCCCAAATAAGATGCGATCCACCCGTGCTCGGGTTCAGATGGGAAACGGGGATGAAGTGAAGACTTCTGGGGTGTGCCGGGGGCTCTGCTTACAACTTGCTGAGATAGAGGTCATGGCTGATTTTTTTCCTTTGAAGTTGGGTACCTCCGATGTAGTCTTGGGTTTTCAATGGTTGGCAACGTTGGGGATTCAATAATGAATCGGGAAATCGCTACAAGTCACTTTAGGAGGTAAAGGTCACATCCAAGACCCTGGCCATCCAAATCTCAAGTATCCTTGACCGCTTTGGTTCCGTACACCAAAACGTGAAGGTCAAGGCGGTGGGAGCTGTGTGATGACCACGTAAAGTGAGGTAAGGGCCCGCCACAACAACCTTGATTTACCCCTTTCCTTCAATAACACAACCTATAGCGCGCAGTATCGTAACATCTTGAGGAACCGATGGGTTTGCCTCCGTCCCGATCCCCAAGGAGCATTCCATGGCCCTTCAAACAGAACACGCTCATCTCGCGCACTACCGATACCCACAAAACGCAAAAGAACGAAATTGAACGGTTGCGGCGTAGATAAAAAGCTGCTAAGCGGGAATTATTCACCCCAAAGACTAGTCCCTACTCCAAATTTCAAGCCGTTAGTAAAGAAAAAAGATGGCAGTTGGAGATTTTGTGTAGACTACCGTGCCCTTAACAAGGCCACAGTAGCAGATAAGTTTCCCATCCCCCGCTATTGAAGAATCAAGGATGAAACGACCTGGGCGTGTATTCAAGAAGATAGATTTTTAAAGTCCGGGTACCACCAGATCAGGGTCATTCCTACCGATGTGCCGAAAACAGCGTTCCGGACACATGACGGACACTATGAATTCCTAGTGATGCCTTTTGGCCTCACCAACGCCCCAGCAACATTTCAGTCACTTATGAATGATATTTTCCGAGAGCACCTTTGTCAAGCTTCGTCTCTAGTATTCTTCGACGACATCTCCCGGGTGAGAGCATGGCACTTTAACGAGCATCTCTACCATTTGCAACAAGCCGTATTCTTCGTAAGCACCCGCCATTTGTTAACGCAAAAATGTGTGTTCGCGCAACATCGACATTGAGTATCCGTCACATTATTCACCCTAAGGTGGTGCCCGCGAATTCTGCAAAATACAAGCGATGATAGATTGGCCAACCCTAAGTCACTCAAAGCTCGAGAGGATTCCCCATCTTACCGGGTACCAATATCAATGCTTTGTTGCTAATTATAGTTCGCCTCTGTTTGGCCATCGACTCAACAGCTAAAAAAGATGCCTTCCCATGGACCGAGTGAGGCTACCGAAGGCTTTCAACCACCAAGCTGGCAGCTATGGCTTCCTTGCCGCTGCCGGGCCCCGCCGGATTTCTCTAAGCCCTCAGGGTAGAAACGTATGCTCGTGGGCCTGTCCGGGTGCAATATTGATGCAGGAGGAGAGCCACTTAGCTTATTTTAGCTAATAAACTCACCACGTGCTCAAGGGAAATCGTATGAGCAGTAGTTGATGGCCATGGTGTTAGCAATAAAGAAGTGGCGACCTTATCTATTGGGGCAAAAATTTTTGGTACGTACTGATCAGAAAAGTCTTAAATATTTGCTGGAGCAACGGGTTGTAGAAGGGGAACACCACAAATGGCTGTCAAGCTTTTAGCCACAACTTCCTCGACATCTCAAGATGGGCTTCTGAAAAGACAATACAAAGAAAGCCGATGCCTCTCCAGACTCCCGACAGAGATGACTTTTGCCACCATCTCAGCCCCTTGCTCGATTTTGAGGATATCGCCAATCAGGTAGCCGAAGACCCCTATTTGACCAACATCATTAAGGTAATCATCGAAAACCCTGCTGCATATCCTCACTTCTGTAGAGTGGGGACTACCCCAAGGTTACAAGGTCGGGCGTCTCCGTCGTCACCCTCCCCGTTTATTCCATATTTGCTTCGAGAATTCCATTGCAGTCCCATAGGGGGGCACGGGGGTGTCCGACGGACTTATAATCGCGTTTTCTTCTCGGAGTTTCATCGAGAGGCATCAAGAGATCGCCCGTAATTTTGTTTCTAACTGTGATGTATGCCAACGCCATAAGTATGACTCCACTTCCCCAGCTGGGTTAATGCAGCCACTGCCTATTCCCCACCAAGTTTGGGATGACATTTCTATGGACTTCATAGAGGGGTTGCCCAAGTCGAAGGGACGCGACACTATTTTAGTTGTGGTGGATAGACTGTCCAAGTACGCACATTTCTCGTCCCTATCACATCCTTTCTCTGCTCCACAAGTGGCTCAGTTGTTCCTTACAGAGATTATCAAATTACACGGCATTCCCCGTAGCATTGTGTCGTATCGACAAGATTTTCGAGCACTTTTTGGTCCGAAAGATTCGTATTGCCGGGATCGCACTCTTCGGGCGCAGCTTCGGGCCTTACCATCCTCAAACGGATGGCTCTACCGGGTAGTCAACCGGCCGTGGTGGAAATCCACCGTGATGTTTTCAGCGTATAAACCTTCCCGTTGGTTAGACCGGGGTTAGCATGGGTTGAATACAACTACAACACATCCTTCCATAGCAAGAACAAATATGACTCCCTTTAAGGTAGTCTATGGTCTTATCTCACCTCCTGCGGATTCGCCATGAATGGGATCTACTCGCAACCAAGAGGTGGAGTCATTTTTGTTCAAATAAGTGGATGCTATCCTCGTAGAGCCTCCGTAAGAGCCACCTACACCGTGCACAACAAAAGATGAAAACGCGGGCAGACTCTACACATCGAGAGGTACAATGGTCAGTGGGGGAATTTGTATATGTCAAGTTGCGCCCTTATCGACAATCATCCCTAGCTAGAAGGGTGAATGAGAAGCTTTCCCCCCGTTTCTATGGTCCATTTAAAATTCTTCAGAAAATTGGTCCCTGCGGGTTTATACCGAGCTGGCCCCTCGACACCGCCGTATTCATCCGATTTTTCATGTTTCTCGCTCCTCAAAAGCGTGCAAGGCTCCCCGCAAAGTGCTTCACCATCTATTCCTACATCTCTATCGGCAGACATGGAACTTATAGTGCAACCCGCAGCTGTCTTGGGTATTCGCCCCTTCCACGCCTTCCAAACGGACGAAGTTCTATCCGCTGGTTATGACTTACCGGGCCTGAAGACTCATGGAACTCTTGAGGTAATCCAATCCCGCTCAATTTTAACCTTGAGGACAAGGTTATCGTTTCAGGCGGTAACGTCGATAAGCCCCTGGACGTGACTTATGCAAGGAGGAAAAAAGGGAAATCACCAGCCACAGGTGATATCTTGAATTGTTAGTATCTTGCCCTAGAGAAGGATGGACTCTTGTTATTGTTTCTGGGTTGAGGGCCAGTTTGGTCTTTTCATAGTTTCTAAAAGTTGTTGGTTAGGGTGGGGGAAAAGAAGATATTGGGGGGTGTCGGGTGAAAGGGGCAGGGTTGTTTTTTTGGCTGGAAAATAGTGTGAGGGAAAGTGAGCAGCCTCAAAAATCTGCTCCTGAGTGTGAATAACGGAATTGAGCTTGAATGAAATCTTTCCTTTCTGTTGTTTGCATTACAAAATTGTTCTATAATTCTGCTTACCGGGCATTGCTTATAAGAAATATTTTGGTAGGAACATCTGCTTTTTCTTTTTTGTTTCCCTAAATTTGAAAGATACCACCATTCTTCCTACCTTTCTTGTCTGCCTTTGTTACTATGTATTGGCACCTGCAGTTACTAGTATTTTCTACTTTTATGGTTGAGTGTGTGCATATGTTGATTATTTGCTTGATTCCTCCTGGATGTTAAATGATCTGCCATTTGTATTTACAGAACATCAAAAGAGATATCAGATTTAGAGGGAGAGCTTTTATCCATCAGAAACCTGCTATCTACTCAGTCAGGCTTAATTCATGGTTTAGCTGAAGGAGTGAACATTCATTCTTTATCCATCACTGCTTCTGAAAGTTCTACTCAAAATGGATTATCTAATTCTGAAGATAGAGAACCTTCAGACCTGGTGAAAATGGTTAATAGAGTTCCCCATCTCCTAGACGTTTTGTTAGCTGGAGAGGAGAGTGGATGAAGCTCTGAGGCCCTGGATGAAGGAGAGCGTAGCTGCAGAAGCACAGAAATGAAAACATTGAGCCCTGAAACACTTACGCCGCCTTTACAAACTGCTATACCGAACCCAGGCAAAATTAGCTGACCATGCCTGTTGTTTTGAAGCTGCATGCCAACCCTCTACCCGTGGTAGTAGCCGCAGCTATTTCAGCTCTTAAAAAACTTCGGGATGGCCCTCGTGCTCATAATTTGCTTCTCTCAATGCACATTATTTCAAAGATTTCAGTACAACATGCAAAAGCCTTCTGCCATCGGGCACCTCCTATGGAGGAGCATATACCGCTGCCTCTCACAGCTGGTGTTTTCTGCCATTGTTCGCTGAGCCAGCGACTCTTTGTCTATATTTGATAAGGAGGCATGTTATACATCTGAGCTTGTGATGTGGGCTACGAAACAAATTGAGGCTTTTGCACTTCTTGTTAAAAGACATGCATTAGCTTCATCAGCAGCTGCTGGAGGTTTACGAGCTGCTGCAGAGTGTGTTCAAATAGCTCTAGGGCATTGCTCTTTGTTGGAAACCCGTGGCTTGGCGCTTTGCCCTGTGCTATTGAAACTCTTTAGGCCTAGTGTTGAACAAGCACTAGAAGCTAACCTAAAACGAATTGAAGAGAGTACTGCTGCTTTAGCTGCAGCTGATGATTGGGTACTTACATATCCTCCAACTGGTACACGCCAATCTGGAAGGCCTTCCAGCATGTCTCTTGGTAACACGACAGCATCCCACCATAAACTTTCAAGCAGTGCTCATCGGTTTAATTTGATGGTCCAGGTGAATAGCAGCTTTTTGCTTACATTCATATCTATTGATATCTTTGATCTACTTGATTGTGTGCTTGTATGTACCAGCCTTTTGTTGATCAACCCTTTAATTGTTTGGTACAATATGTTGCTGAATGATACCTAGATGTGTTTTGACTCGACATCAAGATATGTTTATGTGCTGTGTACTGATAAAACATTGTTTTGCATCCTTACCTGTTAATCATGTACCCTTGATTTGGTGCTTTCATTATCTATTTCTGCTGAGGCTTAAGTAACTGATTTGTTTCATCTACTGACATTAAAGGGGGATAATTTTTGCATTGTTAATGAACTTATGTTTGGTTTCCAAATGGTTGTGGAATTCATGTCTGTCTATTCATGATCTGCTTGGATTGCTCTTTCTCGATGTGCTCCTTTCCAGCTGTCTGCTGTTACTTTTCTGCATGTTGCTTGTGTGTTAGCCAACTTTTGTTTGAACTTGGAAGAGTTAAAGAACTTATCCTTATTAGTTATACACTCAATCACCTAGACCATATGGTATCTTTATGCAGCTATTCTTTTTCAATCTGAGGATAACCTTTCTTCCAATGTTCCTCTGTATTAAGAACAGGTTTTCATCAATTGTATCTCTAGTGCTTCTGGTTGTTACGTCTTACTATGTTGTACTTTTTGGCTGAACATCTTAAGTTTGTTTATCTTAGATGGTTGTTTATTCTCATCGGAATCTGGTCTAATCTGATTCTTTTTTCCATAATGGCAACTTTCTTTATGGTTCTTTTGCTTATTTACAATTGTTCTTTTCAGGATTTCTTTGAGGATGTAGACCACTCTTACATGCAGTTAGGGGTCAAACACTGAAGGTTGTTCCAGGTGTTCAATTCATATGAATTTGCTCATAAAAGCGCTCCCAGGATCCATGGAAGAAGAAGCAAATTGTGAAGGTTCTGGAAATAAAATTGTTCGAATGGCTGAGACTGAAGAGCAGCAGATTGCATTACTAGCAAATGCATCAGCGTTAGCTGATGAGTTGCTTCCACGTGCAGCCATGAAACTTTCCCCATTGAACCACGCAAATTTTAGGGATGATTCTCGTAGAAGACCTTCTGAGAGGCAAAATCGACATCCTGAGCAAAGAGAATGGAAGAGGCGGCTTGTAAGCACAGTTGACCGGTTGAAAGATAGTTTTTGTCAACAACATGCTCTTGATCTCATTTTCACGGAGGAAGGTGATAGCCATCTTACTGCAGATATGTATATAAATATGGATGGAAATGTGGAGGAGATAGAATGGTTTCCATCTCTCATATTCCAGGTATTCTGAGTAATGAATGCTTACATTATTATTATTTTTTTCACTCTGCTCGTGGCTACTAGAGATCCAAGCGTTTTTACATTTTTTTTGGTAGTTTGACTGCAGTATCTTTTACAACTTCGATACTTCACATCTAGATGGTTGATTTCTTGGAGAGAATCATCTTTATGAGAAACACAGATTTTTTTTAAAATAATAATTTTCTTTTGTCTATGTTGCGTGTCTGTTCAAATAATTAACTGATATAGAAGTTCTTTCTATATGTGATTACAAAATTTTCAGATATCAATTAATAGAGATCACTTGCTTATTGAATTTTTAGTCAATATGGAAATAGCCGTCTTCACCAATAAATTTATTGTGAGATTTTTATATAACTTGCTTGAGTGAATATGTGCTACTCATATTTTATTGTGTCTCTTGTGCTTGTTTTAAAAATACTGTAGCATTTTGATGGAGATATTTTTGAATTAAAACCTATTGCTCTAAATGGCCATATTATTTATCAATATTAAATTTGGGCTTCCCCTCCTTACCATTTCCAATATTTTTCAGGAACTTTTTATAAAGCTGAACAGGATGGCTAGCATAGCAGCAGACATGTTTGTAGGCCGGGAAAGATTTGCTACATTGCTATTAATGCGGCTGACTGAAACTGTCATTATTTGGCTTTCTGAAGACCAAAGCTTTTGGGATGATATCGAGGAAGGGCCAAGAGCCTTAGGTCCTCTCGGTCTTCAACAGGTTTTTGAAATCAATCCCCCATTCATCTGCATCTGCTCTGTTTCCGCTGAGTTCCTAAAACTGACCTAATACTCTCGCTTGCTAAATCATGTGTAGCTCTATTTGGACATGAAGTTTGTCATCTGCTTTGCTTCACAAGGGCGCTACTTATCTCGGAATTTGAACCGAGTGGTCAATGAGATCATATCTAAAGCTATGACTGCATTTACTTCAACAGGGATGGATCCATATAGGTATGTTACTGAAGCTTCTTTAATTTGATCCATTAGCATCGAGTTCAGGGCTTGTTAGCCATCAAGTTAGTTGGAGACTTGTATCAAAAATTATATTTGGTTTGGATAAGTTTAGCCATATGATCAAGTATAATCTTTTAGTAAGTTTAAACGGTCCAAAATTCTCCAGGATTGACTTTTCTTATAAAAAAAGAAACAAAAACCAAAAAAAAAGTCTGACCTAGAAAGATTTAAGGTAACTTAGATGGGTCCAACTTGCTCAACCTGTTGCCAACCAAGATCGGAGTGGCTTGGACAAAGTTTGAACAGGTTAGGGTTGGGATTGTGTCAGAAAACTACCAATCTCTGATGTGGGTTAAAAAGGGCAGCCCTTTGGAATCCCAACCCTTAAATTATTTATTTATAGTTATATTACATTCTTACCATTTTAATTAAAAAAAGGAAAATGATTAAGCAAGAAATTTGACATTTCTTAGGTTTTAATTATATTAGAGTAATGATTTTATCCTTTTTTTTTTATTGTTAAGGATCTTTGATGGTTGAAATTTGAATTTATAGATAATTATGCCCATTAAATTAGTAACTAACAATTTATTTTATGATTTTAAGATACTTAACTCTGAATATGTTATTTTATGATATTGTTTTAAGGCTTTATAATAATTATTTTATTTGATAAATCATGGATCCTAAGTTGCCTACGAGCTTGGCAGCAGGCACGGTTGGAAATTTCCAACCTGACCTTGGAATTGGTCTAACATTGGCTGGACATATTAATATGTGGGTTTGGCATGGATTAACATTCTAATCGCGCTTAAGTTGCAACCCTTAGTGGAATATTCTGTTTCATATGATGGCACAAACACTGGGAACAGTACATCTCAATAATGGAGAGAGGAACCTCACCTTGAGGTCAGCCTGGTTTTTGAAAACCCAAGTGTATGATGTTAGAATAAAAATAAACTGGCTGGCCCTCTACTTAGTTGTACATGTGAAGCCTTTTATTAACAGTTAGCCTTGCAACTGAAATAATTTAGGCTCAATTTGAAACCCGGAAAGTACTAAGGAAAGAAAATAGAGAAGAAAAGTGGAAGAAAGGAAATTTTGGAGGAAAATAAAAGATTTAAACTTAATAAATTAATTCTATATGTTATTTGTTTCTCTTTATTGTAAGGACTAAGAAATTTAAAAGAAACCAAACGTGAAAAAATCATTTTCCTTAGTTTTTTTTCTTTTCTTGGTACTTTTCGGGTTCCAAACGGAGCCTTAATGTGTTTGAGCAGTTCCTTACTCTAGGCTTTATGCAATCAGCTGTAAACATTTACAACCATACTTTTGGAAGAAGCTCCCAGTGGTATTTGTGTTGAGATTTAATGGTGTATTCTCGTTCATATAATCTAGGAAATGGACCTTTTTCCTCGTTAAAGAACATAGATTGGAAGGAGGCAGCTTCAGAACATAGCTTTCCCTTATAAATTTATCGCTCAAATGCTATAAGCCAACCTACACTTATTATATTTTTTGATGGGAAACTTGTGTTTCAACCCATTGATTTGGGAATGATTGTAAAGAATGTATAAAGAATGCAAAATACATGGTTCAATACGGTTTTATAGATATTAATTGTGTTTCAGGTATGGTAGTATCTAGGTGCTATCTTAATAAACTTTAGGTACTACTTTTTCACTGTTCATTGGGGTAGTAGTCCTTGGGACATTAAGATAGTACTATAGTTTGCCATTAAGATTCAGACAAGATACTTAAAGCATAATTATTTTCTATGAAGTATTTTACATTCTTTATACCTTTTTTGTTATTATTCCCAAATCAATGGACTGAAACACAAGTTTCCCTTTTTTATTGTATCCCGGTGGTATCAGCCTACTGCCTTGGGTTAGTCGGTTTCGACGGTTTCGACATATGTTTGAGCCATGGTCCTCATTCATAAAGCTTACCGGAGTTGCTTTGGAGAAGTGATTTCATAGGGTTGTTTTTACATTTTAGGATATTGAGAGAGTAACAATAATGTGTTTGTGCATGTTTTGATTTTTCTTTGCCTTGTTCAGAGACTGACATCCTATTTTTCTGGCAGCGAACTACGAGAAGATGAGTGGTTTACTGAGATATGCTTAGAAGCAATGGAAAGATTTGAGTGGAAAACCAAAAGCCATCAATGGAGATAGGGATTTGAACAGTCCGACAGCCTCTGTTTCCGCGCATTCGATCTCGTCGGTCCGATCTCATGGGAGCTCCTAATGCATGATTTGCTGCTTCTACCTTCTCTCTGTAAATTAGACAGCGAGCAGCAGAACCCATGGTGGATTTTGCCAGCCCAATCCTTGTAATCATAGTAAGCATTTTTTCCTCTCCCTTCTATTCTTCTTTCTCCTGGTAAAAATTTTCTCTTCCTTTGATTATTTAATTTTGATGTCATATATTTCTCGAGTTAGGTGATGTTTGACGATGGTAAAGTGGTTAGTAATTCTTTTCTGGGTCTGTGATTGAGGGGCATTTGAGTTTGTAAATGTGATCTCCACCATTTGTTCTTTTTGTATCAAAATTTGTACTATTCTTTGATTGCTGGGTTTAATCGTTTTTGTTCTTTCAACCCCCTAGATGGTAATGGCATGAGCTTTTCATTCCATTTCAAAGCACTAGGAAAGGAAGAACGAAAAAATAGTGGAAAGTTATATTTTAGATTTTTGAGATTTATTATATATATATATATATATATATATATATATATAATCATTTCTAGAGTATTCCCAATAATAAACATTTAAAAGTATCTCAGAATAATAACAGAAAGTAAAATGTAATTTATAAATATTATTTTCAATGAAAAGTTCGGGTTCCTAAAAAAATAACGAAATACTGTTTAAAAAAGTTATGAGATATCGATTCAAAAACAGAGCATGAGCGGGGATTAGTATCAAAATTAGAATATATAATGGATTTTGGAAAGAAAAAAAAACTTAATTTATTTAACTTTGTCGTTTTTAATAAAATTTTTTAATGGATGACTTCAAATCTAACAAAACTCAAATACATTTATTAGATTGAGAGGAATTCATACTTATTAAGCATTTTCTTTCCTATTCAATGTAGGATGTGACAAACATTTACATGTATACGCAATGTCCTCCTGAAATCCCAAGAGATTCCATCACAAAGAACAAACACCATCGATTGGGCCAAACGGAACAAACCCTACATTAGGGTCAAGAATCAACTATGATACCATTTGTAACTTCCCAACCATGTAAATATTGTTTGGTTTTGGCTTATGGGCCTCTTACAACTTTAAAACATGTCTACCAGACAGAGAGAAATCCATACTTAATATAGTGCCAAAGAACGTTTATTTTTAAGAAATTGTACATAAATTCATACAACTACCTCGAGATGTTTTTTGCATACAAGTCTCAAACTTGCAACGAAATGATGGGTGAAAACGTGAAGGCCTTTTTCGTTGCAATGAAAAAGGATAAAAGATTCTCTGCAATGAGCGAGGCTGGTCCCATTATCAAGAAGTGTAAATTGGGAAATCCCCATTCATCCAAAATTCCTAACCCAATCCAATCCAAAAGAGATGAATGGGGAAGAAATATTCATTCATAATATATGCAGTTGGGAATGTGCCAAAAGCTGAGCTGAGGGTTGAAGATAAGAGTTATGGAGTTTTGGATGACAGCACAGCATCTTTCTTTTTGTAATCCACAAAATGCACATTCTTCAACTCCCCCTCTTTATCCAACTTCTCTAAACAGAAAATGACGTCTCATTTCATAACTGATTTCTACTCTCCATCTCTCTCTCTCTCTCTACATATGCCATTCAAAGCACAGAGAAAATGGATCACTCAATCCCACACAGGCATTGAAAGAGAGAAATGGCAGGGGTGTTTTCTAGAGGAGCCCAGACAATGAACTCCATGTTCCTCAAGTAAGCTTTTTCTGATCCCCTGAAAATGATTTTTTTTTCTTATGGTCATCCCAGTTAGATGATGACTGTGAGATGGATCATGTATATGATAGTTGAGAATTCCGGGTTTATAATCCCACTTAGGTTCATTGGAAGGTTTACTCGGCTGTTAACTTCATGGGCTCATGGGATTAGTCGAGTTGCACATAAGTTAGCCCAATTTTCGAGCCAATGATGTTTTTGAGCCAATGATAGCTTAACATTGCAAAACACATCAGTTCTATGTTTGATTTGATGACTTCTTTTGAATTCTCCTTCCTTTGATCTTCCCCTAAAATGCAGGCCAGTGACACAAAAGACCTACCACAGCAAAAGCTCTTCCTTTGACAAGGCAAGAAAACTGGACAGGGAGGAAGCAAAGGAGAATCTGAACCGGGTCGGAGAAAAATGGCGGTAACTGGTGGGTTCGTGACGCCCGTACGGGTATTTTTTACCCGAAGGGCCAGGAGAAGGTGATGAATGACATACCAGCAGCATCAGGAAAAGATACCACTGGGGTTCATTGGTTCTCATACAATGATCACAGTCATATTTAGTGTTAAACACTCCTAGAATAACTAAGCTACATTGCATATGTAGTAGTTGTTAACATCTAAACACTTGCAAATTTCTAATTCTGTGTTCTCTACTAGTATCAGTTCCTATGTTCTGATATTTTCGAGTTAAAAGATTCTTAATGTTTATATGAATGAACAAAAACCATCTACCAAGTGATGGAATGAAGAGGCAAGGATATGAATGTTCGAAAGCAAATAAAACCATTTTTGGTGAAATCCAAAGAAATAGGAAAGAACGACTATCGCCCATTTGACAATAAGTGAAGAAATCGAGTACTAGAATTAAGAATTACATTGGGTGTGCAAGAAAATGATGACATGCATCCAAAACTAAAGATGATCGACACAAAACAAACCTTACATCTACTAAATTCTCCCACACACGACAACAAGACATCGATTACTTTTCGAACCATCATAGCAGACTTCCTTGCTTTTAGTGGGGGACCTTACGATGAAGAAGTTCCTAATGAAATTAAAAAAACATATCATCATCTTTGTGAATTATGAGAAACAAAAAGGATTTTTAAGTTTTAGATATGTGCTGGGTATTGTAAACCGGCGGTGTTGGAAAGTCGAGTACAAGGAAGATGAGAATGCCTCAAGATCAATTCGAGCAAACATTGGTGAAAAATGATATATTGATCTAGGGAATGTCTTATTTTATGCAGGACTTGAAGGACAAGATGTAGAAAGCTCTTTATGGAAATATCGTGAGCAATGTTTGTAAAGGACGCCTAAGTTGAGTCATACTTGGGGAGTAGACTGCAAAGACTTGGTTTCTGAAAATCAGGTTCAGATGTCTGTAAAATTATATTTGCACGATGAATATAATCAATCATGGTTAGGCCACTTTTTTTTTAATCTGAAGATTATATGAGAGGGAATTGATCGGTACATATGAATGTTAGATTGCAACATTGGGAAGTGTATCTTGTTTTTTTCAGGCTACAAATGTTGGGTTCATAACTGAGTTGTTTTAATCAGCTAATCCAGTTAGAGATACCGAGAATCATAAGATATTGTAATTTGGAAAGATGAAGAACAGGAAACAATGAATGAAGAAGATGACATTTGTTGGGGGAGGAAAGATAAGAATTAAGGCCAGACACCGATGGCTTGAATCGAGGATTCCCTGTAATAAATTTCTTGCAGGAACTCTTACAAAAAGCAACATATACCAACCAAAAGGATAAAACAAATAAAATTCATTACCATAATTTATATATAAAATTTCCTATGATCCACAGGTTTTATTATTGGACTCAAGCATCTCGTGACGCCCTATTTCTGTAAAATCGTCGACAATTGTCAACTGGCGAATACAAGCTGACGGCGGTTACCCGACTACTTCAGAGGGTCTGATTGTAGGCCCCTTGAAAACTGAGAGCCTACCCAAATACAAGACTAGATATCCCGTCCTTAACAAGGTAATATAATCCAATCACACGAGCACGGCCACTGGGCCCATAACAATACTAAAAATACATACCAATCCATGTAATCCAACTATATACCCACAAGCATAAGAGTTCAAAGTGTTTTATTCTTATACAACATATATTAAAATACTCAAATTTAATACATGTAAATATCGCTCAAAGTTAAAGCCACAACCGCTTTTCTTCTAATCTCAAATTCCTGTGACGAGCCGTCCTCGCACGCTCCCGTACTGTGAAGAGTCCCACGACTTCGGTGAGCTTAAAGCTCGCAGGAGAATCGCCCAAGTGGGCTACTCACCACCCAAGTGCAAGCAATGTTCCAGTAAACACACACATCCAATCAAATGCATGATCCTACTAATGTCTACGACCAACTCGCATCCTCGAGTCCTCACCGACCTCTCACACTCGCCTAAGCTCAGATGAGAATTATTGTTTTATTAGCGGACAACCCTCCGATGATATATCAATCGGGCCGTCCGACGACGGGATATATTATTTGCTCAGGACTACCCTCCGATGAATATTAATCACGTCTGGACATTGATATTTTAATTCCGACTAACTGCTGAACTAACGTTTTAGACAACCCTCCGAATCGTTCTGTGACTCATTTCATGCACTCACTCCTATAATCCTAAAGGTGTTCCGCTGCATATGGAATGCATGTATGCCAGTTCCAATACAGTTTAATCACATGCAAATATATAAACATGAATATACTCGCATAATTCAAATCACACAATCATGTTATGTAATTTTACAACTCCTACATCAAAATTAGCTCACTTCGCACGATCAAACACGATCAAATTTAATTCGAAATCACTGACCAAACATATATTCACACAAAAATATATTTTTAGAACACTATTCCGTGAATAGTAAAACCTCGCATTATTCCCTAAAACACAAAAACAAGCTCTGGGCTCACTTAGTGAACTGTTTCACTCGCCATTTCAATCTCATCCAAATCAATCCATGATTTATCACTAAATCACCCATATTTGGCAAATCCAATCAGCTGCGGGTACCACGCACGCTCCAATGGGTACTCAAAATTCATATCACTCCGTCCTGTTGACCGATCAAACGGCCTCAATCAAACAAACATTTGCAAAGTATTTAAAAGAGGGAATAAACCAAGTAGGGAGAAACCTCTACCAAGGAGTTTGAAGAAACCCTAAATCCGCATTCACGCCGAAGCCCCTCTCCGCTGCAGCCAGCCGCTTCGTCCCGAGACCGACTGGCCGGATCGCAAGTGTATTTCAGAGAGAAGTGCTCTCTCTCTCTAAAATCTCCCAAAACTGAGCCATCGTGATCTCCTTCATTTCCTGCTTTTTGTCTCCCATTCGAGGAAGAAGATGAGCACTATTTGCTCTTTTGTCATTTAGCTCATTAACATTCCAAAATGACATTTACGTCCCTTCTTTCCCAGCTTTTGACATTCTACTATTTCTACTGGGTCCATTTTCATCATTTATCTACATACCAATTTACTGCATGCTATTTTCATATGCTGGCGACTCTCGTCAAGATCGGAAAAATCGCTTTACTAAGACTCAAACGCGATGCTCAAAAACGTGTAAATTCGACCACTCAAATATTACGAAATTTTACGTGAGCAACTAGATTGGCGAGACGATTCCAACGATGAAATCTGCTTCATCCGAGATTTAGAAAAAATTCGGATTTTAACCGAAATTACAATTTTGTAATCGAAATTACGATTGGCTCTCTTATTCTGGGGAATCACGGTCTTACATTCTCCCCTCTGTAGCGAATTGGACCCGAACTGCAAAGATTAATCACCATCACTCACATTTATTATGCAACGCAGACTTATCACGCATTAACTACCATTTAAATCTCAAACGACTAAACCACGCACCTTCATCCCTAAACAAAAGTGATAGGTGGCCCGCATCGTGTCATCAAGGTCCCACGCATACCCTCCACTATAGTGCCGCCATAAAGACTCCTCACTAGCTTCACGGCCAAGGCCGCAAAACCCGATCACGCGCTATCCAAAATGCACACTGGTGTCTCCTCAAAGGTCCCATCAGTGTCAACCTCAATCTAGTCCCCAATCCACCACACGAACCGATCCAGTATATTTCCGAGCACGGCACGCTGGAACACCTCACGACACCGGAGACGCGCAAGCAGTAACGCTAACCTAAGACGCAAAGCGCGCCACCCTCTCGAATATCTCGAAGCGTCCAATAAACCCCGCCGATAGCTTCCCCGCGGCTCACGTAACCCGACTACCCTCTCTCTAGGCATCACCAGCGAAAACGTAGATCACCAACCCTCGGTCCTGGGTCGACGTCAGACATCGCGATAACTTTCTATCGGCTTCGAGCCGTGAGAAGACGCCGCTGTATCAAGCTCACCGCAGGTGTCTCTAATCAAATCGGGACTGATGGTTTCCTCCACTTCTGGCCCATCCAACTAAGTGGACCTACATGGCCTCCCATACAATGCTCACACTGGCAAGGTATCCAGAGTACTACCGAGGTTAATCGCTTGTTTGCAGCGACCCCACTAAGGGCAATTGCTCCTCTAACCTTACGACCCAGACACATGCTCACAACGTACCTCTAACACCCGTATGTAATCCATACAACACGCATCCTACACAACCTCGCTGCGTGTAAACGCTAATCTCTCCAAGGTCACAATCACTGACAATCCAATGGACCGTCAATCTAGTCCATGTCATGAATGACATCTATTTACCGAGCCCTTACCAGCTCAACAACACCCAATGCAATTCCCAAAGGGGTATCCAAACCTCGAGTCACCCCCGACTCCTATCACTCAATTCTAAGTCTGCGTGATAACCATGAGAAGAATCTGAGAGATCTCTCACTCATAATCCCGACCTATCAGGTCAACCCTCACCCTACATCCTAGGGAAGAACATCTAAACCTGGCTTCTCTAAAGGCCTTAACCTCTAAGCCCAAATCCACGTCGGCTCCGTATGACAACCCTGGGCCAGTTCACTATTATCGACAACCCGACGGTCGGCTAACCCATCCACAAGTTCGACAATCAACAACCAATAGTCTACCACCCTAAGGTCCACCACGCCCGCCGCTACCACTGGACTGGTCTCGACTGACCCACACCTCCGCCCCTGGGCCTATCTCGTGTTGGTCGGAAGTGCTAAGATAGCACCCCGAACCGAAACTAGTTCCTCGACCCACTGCAAGGAGGAATGAACTCCGTGATACTCCCGCCCTACGGCGAACCGGATCGCATTGCCCCAAAGTCCTAGATCCGTCTCCGGGCAATCCCGTCACCATGCTCAATCCCGGCCCTAGTCCCGAATCCAAGCAGGAAGCGTAGTCTTCATTCTTCCCCGAACTAGAGGAAGCCGACCCTCTTGCTACCAACACCCGTATCCTTTGTTCCAAGTATCCTCGATTTCTCTCTCTATGGTCAGGGTCGTCCCAACCATGGAGTCCATATCCCGTAGGCGAAATCCTACATCCGCCCGAACGACAACCTCGGCCCATTCTCGAAGCCTCCTGCGATACCCCGCCAATCCCAAGAAACCACGTGATCTCGAAGATTGACATTCTGGCCTCTCCTAACTCATCACCGCTCAACCTTCTTCTAAGTAGTCGACCGACACTCCTAAGCAGGTCGACACCACGTGTCCCAAAAAATCTCCCCTCGCAGTTAAAACCGCGATTTACATCGAACTTAGTGTACAAACATGGTCTCTCAAGAATCGAACACAACTCAAGTGATACTCATGTCTCACTTAACCGGGAGTAGACAAACGTCGCTCTACCAAGACTACGACAAACTGATCTAAATAAGGTCAGAATATCCTACAGATGATCCATGAATGCGCCGCGCATTCGCCAATCCGAAGGGCATCACCGTAACCCCTCAAAGTGCCCATAAAGCGCCCTAACCGCCTTAGGGATATCCGTGATCCCTAACTCTCACCGATGGTAACCGCATGGTTATTCATTCGAGTAGACTCGCGCTCCTCAACTGGACAATAAATCATCAACTTCTGCGTAATGGGCACGATTTCGATAGTAACCTTATTCAATCGTCAGAGACAATCGAAGGGTCTTATCCTTCTTTTTCGCAATGAACCGAGCGCCCATAGTGAAGTGTCTGGTTTAACGAACTCTCATTCAAAGAGGCTCCCGTAGGCCGGACTCGAAGTTCCTAACTCAACCTGCCATCCTATGGAAATATAGAGATGGGTGAAATACCGTGGTGTAACCTCAATACCGAAGTCTACATCCCCATGTGAGAGAATCTTGTGATAATTATCCAAAAACATCCACATATTCGCAAACCAATCAGGTGCATCTAAGTCCTGCCTCTTCGCCCTTTCAGTAGGTTTAGCCAACCCGCGCGAACCGCCCTCGACACTTGACTCGCATA
This sequence comes from Tetrastigma voinierianum, assembly GCA_016808115.1. Classification (NCBI taxonomy): domain Eukaryota; kingdom Viridiplantae; phylum Streptophyta; class Magnoliopsida; order Vitales; family Vitaceae; genus Tetrastigma; species Tetrastigma voinierianum. The sequence goes on along the minus strand of JAEQBH010009422.1, from coordinate 38,386 downwards.
CCGGCTCGGGGGCAAATGTCATGCTTCACCCCGAAATACCATACGAGGGCCCTGCCCCGCGCATAGCAGAACCTCCTACGCTCACGACGATAACGATCCGTAAGTCGCCGCCAATCCATCCCTGTGGATGACATCAACTCGACATAGTCCATGATCCTCGTGTCTACCGTGGAGTGTAGTCCCGAGATTCCAACTGCAACTTCGACATATCATCCCTATTCTCGCCCTAATCCCTGGGAGAATTCACATACAACTAGCTCCCTCTAAGGTCTCTAAAGGTCCTCGCCCATTTCCACCATATTGGGGCCTCGCTCTCTGGGCCTAGGAACGCATTTGCCCATCCCTGGCCGCGTCGAGGTAACCTCCTACGGGCCTCTAACACCTTCTCGATCCGCATAAACCAATGGTCGGCCAACATCGGACTTCCTCCCCGCGGTTGCTCTGAGGATGATGCTGCCCTAAACCCTCTCGGTGTTACTAGATCTTCCCGTTTATCCGCTATACCCGCCGTATGATAGCATTCGGCTGTAATACCTACACCCTCAACAAAGGCTCACCGATCAAATACAAGGTCGGGTCAAATGTCTGCTGTGCTCGACTCAGCGTCTCCGTGGATCGTTTCACGCCCTCGCCCTCTACTAGTCATCTACATATGTCTAATGGTAACAAGATTCATGTAATTTTCATTTCAGTCTAACTAGCAATGCACATGCCAATTACTAATAGACTTACAACCATGAACTGACCCGTTCATTTCCTAAGTGGTGCTAAATTCCAACCACTCAATTTATTTAATTCAATAAGGTTCTGAGTTCTTATCTCATTTCAAGATCCAAATCTCCTAAGGTCCAGGCTCCTAACCTTAGCATTTACTCTTTTTCTATACACATTACACCACGCATATAGTTTCCCTACGCAACTACCGCAATCACAATTTCAAATGGTAGTTAAATACAACACAAGATCTCTACGCATAAACACAGTTCCAGACACTAATCATACACATAACTCGCAGTATACGCAACTAATTTTGCATTTAAAATATTGTTTTCAATAAAATTTTATTTTCAAAAAATTTTATTTTTGAAAATTTTATTTTTCAAAATTTTATCAAATATTTGATTTGATTTTGATTTTATTTAATTTAATAAAAAAAAAAAATTTCTAAAAATTTTTTCCTCTCAAAATTGACTAGAACAAGATCGAATAAAATCGCTCAAAATCGACGAATCGAGCCGTTCACCAAAACCTAAACTCGTCCACACCCAAACCCAACATGCTCCACCATGCGCACGCACGCCCAGTCGCTGCGTCCCACGAGCCCCCGCGCGCCACGGCCGCCGCCTGGCCGCCGAGCCCAAGCCCGTCAGGCTCAAAGAAGCGCACGCCGCCAGCCGCCAAGGCGCCCGTCGCAAGCTCCCGCACGCCGTCCGCGTCCCTGCCGTCGCGCGCCCCCCAAGACTCCCGCCGCTCGCGCGCCCCGGGCCGTATCGCATACTGGCTGGCACTCAGACGCACAGGCCTCCGTACCGCTGCTTCACGCAATACACCGAGGTGTGTCATACAATTTCCAACCTTTCCAAATTCTTCTCCCGTAAACTCAGACAATACAAATTTCTACAAAATCATCGCTCTCGCAATACAAACAGACCCAATCGCAACCAGCCTACACAGCTTCCCACACAATACAAAATATTGTATCGCAATACACCAGCCCTCAAATCTCTTTCTTTTTCTCGCAATACACCAGACCCTTGCAATACAAACGGGCGCGCAGAAATTTCTCTTCCGCATTTCAGACCATATTTTTTTTCCGTTTTTCATTATAATTATTTTTTTTCTTTATTTCAAAGAATTGGCACCTTCTGCTTTTTCACTAAAATTTTTTCCACTCAAATAAATTTATAAAAATTCTATTTTCTTCCATTTTTTCAATTTTACTACAGAAAATTCGAGAAAATTATTTTCTCCTCCTTATAACCAAATAAATTTAAAAAAATTTATTTTCTTTGCTTTAATATTTCCTTCTCATTTTTCCAACAACCCAAATTTTGTAAATTTATTTTATTTAATTTTCTTCAGTTTTACACTGTTAAACCTTAAAATTAAATTTCTTCACCTCTAAACCAATAAATTTTTCCAATTTATTTTCATTTATTCTCTTTGTTCCAGTTTTTTTTTTTTTTTTTTTACACACCGTAAAAACTCCCAAACATATTCCAACACCTATGTGCTAACCACTTAAGCACACAAATATTCCACAACACACATAAAACATGGCATACACACCATCATACACACTCACCAAATCACACAAACATCAACACATGCATGTAGTGTCCTGGGCTACCTGATTTTCTGTAGTAATCTCATGCATTTAAACCGAACATCGAATCCACACCTAGTGGTGATGTTCTTACTCAACTAAGGCCTGGGCCCCAAATCCTCAATCTATAGGTTTCATATACCTATACCCACATCAAACCACCTAAGCAGAGGATACCCAACCCGAGCTCCCTGTATCAGATACCGCTTTCCTGACACTGTCGACGCCCCATTTCCGTGGGGTCCGTTGACCACCCGTCAACCCTCGCGGAATACAAGTGGATGTCCGGGTTACCCGACGCCACTGTGTAATTCAGAGCCTTTCAGACGGTTCTTACCCAAATACAAGACATGCATATCCCGTCCCAACAAAGGCAATATAATCCAATCACATTTAGTAATACCACTACTCGCCATAAACAATACTCAAAATACATACCAACTATGAATCCAACTATATACCCAATAGTTACAAGAGTTCAAAGGTTTTACTCTTATACAACATATATTAAAATACTTAAATTCTAATACATGTAAATATCGTCAAAGCCAAAGGCCAATCCGCTTTTCTAATCTCACTTCTAGATAGCCGTCCCTCGCACGCCCTCGTAGACTGTGAAGCAGAGAGGTCCCACGACCCGGTGAGCTAAAAGCTCGCAGGAGAATCGCCCTGCGGGCTACTTCACCACCTAAGTGCGCTAGCAATGTTCCAGTAAACACATTCAAGCAAACGACGATCCTACTCAACGCCTACACGACCAACCGTATCCCAAGTCCTCATCGACTCTCTCACACCCGCCTAAGCCTCAGATGAGAATTCATTTGCTTTTATTAGCGTGATTCAACCTCCGATGTATATATATATATATCAATCGGGCCGTCCGACGATTGATATATTATTGCTGACTACCCTCCAATGAATATCAATCACGTCCGACGATTGGATATTTTAAATTTGACTGATCCGATAACTAATGCTTTAGACAACCTCCGAACCCGCGGCTTTCTCAGACCCATCTCATGCACTCACTCCTATAATCCTAGGTGTTCCGCTGCATATGGAATGCATGTATGCCGCTCCAACAGCGCCTCTAATCACATGCAAATATATAAACATGAATATACCGCATAATTCAAATCACACAATCATGTTACGTAATTTTACCATCATACATCAAAATTAGCTCACTGGGACTAATGATCAAACACGAGCAATTTAATTTAAATCACTTACTAAACATATATTCACACAAATAGTATTTTGAGAAGATCATTCCAGAATAGCAAACCCTCGCTTACTATTCCCTGAATCATTAAAAACGCTTGCTCACTTAGTGAACCTCGGTTTCACTCGCCATTCCTACTATCCAAATCAATCCATGATTAATACCAATCACCCATATTTGACAACCCAATCAGCCGTGGCGCCAATGCAACGCTCCAATGGGTACTCAAAATTATATCAATTCTGGCCCTGCTCAGGGACCGATTAAACCGCCTCAATCGCCCTCAAACATTTCAGAAAGTATTTAAAAGAGGACAAACCAAGAGTGGAGAAACTTCACCTCAAGGGGAGTTTGAAGAAACTCTCAAATCTGCACTCCACGAAGCCCACTCAGAGAGTAGTTTTGATTTTCAGTTCCGAAGACCGCTGACGGCCGACCGCGTGTATTTCTAGAGAGTAGTGCTCTCTCTAAAAATCTCCCAAAATCTGGAGCTACTGCATCTCCTCTTTCATTTCCCCTTTTTTTGTCTCCCATTTGAGGAAGAAGATGAGCACTATTTGCTCTTTTGTCATTTAGCTCATTAACATTCCAAAAATGACATTTACGTCCCTTCTTTTCCCAGTTTTGACATTCGGCTCTATTTCGGCAGTCCATTTTCATCATTTATCTACTCATACCACTTATGGTACATGAGTACTTGTTATGTGTGACTTTCGTCAGATCGAAAATCGTTTTACGGCACTCGAAACGTGATGCCTTGGAAAACGTGTAAATTCCGACTGTCTCGGAATATTACGAATTTACGCTACAACTGGGATTCATGGCATTCCATTCCAACGGGGCGTAACCGCTGGCCATCCCAGATTCAGAGAATAAATCTCTGATTTTTAACCGAAATTACAATTTAATCGAATACGTATTTTCGCTCTTATTCCGTAAATCGGGAATTTCGGCCCACACCATCGCATCATTCCCCGCCCCACATAAGTTTTCTGATATGGAAAAAGAATAAATATACTTGCCCAGAAACCGAAAATCCAGAAGCAAACTCCATCTATCCATTTCGCTTCTCATTTAGTGGCTATAGAAAATAAAAGATCAACCATATAAGAAAAAATGTCATAAGGGTCCACCATCATGTTGGTTCAATTAGATCGGCGAGCTAGATAATTTGGATTCATTAGAATTAAATTGAGCATAGTGCAATTTACAAATCAAATATACTAATGAAAGCAGCAATCATTCAATAAACATGAATCCATTGATAATTAACAATATCTTCTGGTCTCTATTTTTCTTGGAGCTGCAACTAATTCAATAGTAAGGATGTTTTGAGTGCAGATGAAGAACACAAAAGAGTATGGAAACGAAAAGAAGACAATCATAAACACAACATAATCGAGCAGTACTTCACTCAAAACAAGTAAAAATAGACGAAAAAAAAGAAGGGGTGTTACCAGTGAGCACAACCAAATGGGGTATTAAAACTCGCTGTTTTTGCATCTGGCAGGAGCATTTGCATCTGCTAACTGATTAACAACATCTCTCATTGTAGGCCTCTTGTTTGCCTTTGAGTACACACATCTAAAGCCACCAAAAGAACACAAAACCACTTGATCCATGAGATATTTGGATCTATAAATTCCTCCTGAAGGCTTGGGTCAACAATTTCCATCAACTCCTTCCAAGTTCCTCCAAATAGACTTTGGAACCCACCCCACGATGCGTCGGTTTCCCCTCCATAAAATGAAGGGTCTAGGCTTTTCTGCACCAGTCTGGGCAGGACAAATCCCCAAAGCTATACACATCAGACTCTTTGCTCTTGTTGTTGTAATGCATTCTCTGTTACATGACAAAGTCAAATTTAATCTTAAAATTAAAAACATAAAATAAATAGAGAAAGAAGGGGCCAAAACAACAATAAATCGACAATAAATGAACAAAGATTACCTGGTGCAATATATCCGATTGTACCCGCAACTGAGATAGATGACGACAAAGCAGAGGACTGATCCAGCAGCTTAGCAATACCAAAATCAGAGATATGAGGCTCCATATCTGAGTCTAGAAGTATGTTCTTCGGTTTCACATCTCGATGTACAATTGCAGGATCACAGTCATGGTGCAGATATGCCAATCCATGGGCTATTCCAATTGCTATCTTGTAGCGAACATCCCATGTCAAAAATGGCAGGGGATTCATCTCATGCAAAACATCATGAAGGCTTCCATTTTCCATGTACCTGTACAAGATAAAGCCACAATCCTTTCTTATCCAGAAATCTTCCAACTTGACCAAATTCCGGTGTCTGATCTTTCCAACTGTTTGAATTTCTCTAACCATGGTTGTACTTCCTCCTGTGCTTCTGCAAACACAGAGTTTTTAAGGCATAATGATCATATGGACCTAACGAAGCCTTATAAACGGTTCCATGGGCTCCTTTTCCAATGATATAGGATTCATTGAGATTCTCAGTAGCTTCTATCACTTTGTTGAGGAGAGAAGATGAACCCTCTTCAGCAGTGATCTTCTTGTCTTCCTGTTTTGTTCTTTTGAACCAGAGAAACATAAGTCCAACGAGCACAAGAACCGAGAGCAATGATGCAAGAGCTACCGACGCAATTTCAGATTTTCCAAGAGCTCTCTGGTTGCTTGAGTTATGCTCACATTCTTTGAAATTCCGATTCTGGATGCAAGTTAAGCCACCAGTTTGGGGACAGTTGACACAAAGGTCAGGATTGCCCTGAAGAGATGATGGAGATGAATTCAAAAAATTCAGTAGAGTTTCCGGAACAGGACCATTGAAAAGATTGTATGAAACATCAATCATGACCAAAGAATGGAGTCCATCAAGAGCTGATAAAGTTCCTGAAAGATTATTGTAGGAGATATATCCAATCGCTCTAGCATGACAACCTTCCTGAACTCCGATGGGAGTGAACCTGTCAATCTGTTATGACTGATATTCAATGAATAGATTAGATTTTGCAACATTCCAATTGATGAAGGAATATTTCCTGCAAAAATGTTTCCACCAAGCTGTAGTTCTGAGAGAAATTGTAGTTCAGACAAGAAAGATGGAATACCCCCAGTAAAACGATTCTCCCTCAAAACCAAAACTGACAAATTTTTTAAGCTCCTTAGACTTGATGGGAATGAGCCATTCAGTAACTAAACCTCACATCAAATTTAAATAAATTCTTACAGTTTATGAAGTTAGGGGATGGCAATGGACTCTCCTAAACTATTATGAGAAAGATCCAAATCCTGAAGAACATTGAGTTTCAGCTCTCGGGTATTAGTCCTGAAAGCCTGTTCATCGACAAGTTGATGGAGGTGAGATTAGTACAGTTCTCCCCCAAGCTTAATGGAATTGTTCCATTGATGCTATTTTCGCTGAGGTCCAACAACAAAAGGTTAGGATTTTTTTCAAAATTGGGAATCATACCTGTTAGATTATTCTTCCTAAGAATCAATCTCCTCAAAGATGAACAGCTTCCTACATCAGAAGGGATACTGCCTTGAAGTAGATTCAGTCCCATAATCAGCACGCTCAGTCGTTTACTAAAGCAAATACTTTGCGGGATTTCACCAGTGAACTTATTATTTGTAAAATCCAACTGCACCAAACTACTGTTGATACCCAAACCTTGAGGTATGATGCCAGAGAACCGATTGTTGAATAAGGAGATGTTCTTCAGGTGCTTGAGCTCAAGTTATTCAAGAGGCAATTCTCTGAAAGATCAGCATGTACACAAGAACAATCTCAAGGCTTGGAATCTTCCAAAGACTAGTAGTGATCTCACCAGTTAACCGGTTGTTGAATAAACGAAGTGTCTGTAATCTCATTCAACTTCCCACCACTTGGATTTCCTCTGTTGGTTTGAGTATAAATGCAGCTTCTCAAGGACTTGCACTGCCCAATATCAGGATGCATCTTTCCTGAAAACTGGCTTCTCAGGAGAGGTACAAAAGGTAGAGCTTATAGCAACACCAATGGAAGATGGAATACCACCTGATAACCTGTTGCTCAGAGCAGCAAACTGTGATAAGCCAGTACAATTGCTCAAACCTTGGAGGAATTTCAAATCATTCATGGACAAAACCAAGGTGTATCCAATTTCTTCTCACAAATTGCCTGAACCTAAAGGAATTTTACCTCTAGATTGTTATTGCTCACATCTAAATACTAAACTAGGTTCTGAAGATTGTTTAGACTTTCAGGAAAACCCCAAAAATTAATGAGAGATCAAGTAAAGCTCCTCCAATTCACTAATTTCCAATGGAAGATGGACAGGGTCACAGACAATTGATTATCACAACCATAGGCTATCATCTGGAGTAGTTAGTTTCCAACATTCAGATCGAACCATCATTGAGTTTGTTTGAATTCAGGTAAAGCATTGCCAAATGTGGAATCCGAAACAAGGATCCAGGACTGAACCAGTCAATGAATCATTCCACAAGTTCAGATATTCTAACTTCCTAAACTGTCCAAATTTTGGGGTATTTCACCTACAAAACTATTCCCAGACAGGTCTAAATTCACCAGAAGGCTACAATTTCCAAACTCCGCTTGGAATTGACCGAGAAACCATTATAGCTGAAATCAACACCGGTCAAGCGCGTTCAAATCTGCAATCTCCGGACCCAAACATTGAGATTCCCAAACCGGAGAAATTATTGAGAGAAACCACAAATGGGGCTTCATCACATGAAACTCCAACCTGCAAACATGGGTGGAATGAGTTCCAGCTCTTCCATGAATCTGGGCACTACCCATTTCTTTTGAGAGCCATTAGAGCCTTCCCATCGTAGAGCTTAAAACCAAACATGTGAAACAAACACATGCAATCTAGAACAACATAACCAAGAAAAACAGCAAAGTCCCATTTGGGAAGGGGGAATAGAAAAGAAAGTGGAAGATAAAAACTGGAAGTAGAAAACAGAGAATCCAAGAAGAAACCCACCTCGTGGGGAAGAGAGTTTGAGAGAAAAAGGAAGCGACTCACCAACCTAAATGGCGGAATTAGTCCGAGAAACTCAACTCAAACTACAGTATTACTGATACAGAAATATGCAATGCAGGGAAGACAGAAGATGATCATAGTAGCTGCAACCATATGGCGGTAGCAAGAAATCAGAACTGAACTAGACGGTGACAAGGAACACAAAGACAAAGTTCCCAGAACAAATTTGATTGGTTCTGAATTGAAAACAAAACAAAGAGAGGCATTACAGCTGCAGTATTGCTTTCAACAATATGGCGTGATAAAGAAGGTGGTGCTGCATCCACCACCATTTTCATCATTTTTCTTTTTCTCTCTGCAATATTGGTCAGAAGCAAAAAAAGCAATTTTGGATTGAAAAGAGAGGCAGAAGAGGAGGGAAGTGTGAATGGTGGATTGAGATTGTAGGCGTGGCAGGGATCACGGACAGTGTCCTGTGTCTCTTTTCCGAACACTTGTCCTATTTATTCCATTCATCTCCTTCTTGACTTCCATTGACCGGGGAATTATTTGTCATTGTGGGTAAAATATTATGTATCAGAGGAGTTTATTAAAAATTTACAACCAATAAGCATCAAATGGGTGATTCCATTAAAAGATGTTTTGAAACCAATTTTGATTCTTCTTCAATGTTTATTTGGACAAAAATATCATTTATAAAATGACCTTTTGTTAATAGATATAATGAAATATATAAAATGGAGAAGGATATTTTCATCCAAAATAAATTATTTTCAAGGAAAAACACGCTTGTGGATAAATCTATAAATATAGAGTTATTTAATGTCTTTAAACCAAATCTACATGATGGTATGGTAATGTTCATAATTTACTGCTTTCATATAATATAATAAATCGCTTCATTACATCAAATCTAAATTCAATGATTTATCAACTAAACTAGGTATTTGAATATTTTTATTTTATAAATCACAATATTTTCTTTTATCAATACTGGGATCTTTTTTAATCTATACAAAATTACTATTTTATTCTAAATAGTTAGTGGAATTCATTTATACAATTAAGTGAATGGAATGAGAGTTTAAAGCAACAAGGAAAAAGAAAATATTTGTGGAACGATTTTTTGTAAGTTTTTAGTTTCATCATATAAAATATCAAAGAAAAACTAAATATAATAAAATGAGCTAAAATAAAATGAATAATAATCAAATAAAATTAATTTATTAAATTCTAAACCTATTTTTTTATTTTCTCCCTAATGTTCTTTTCCTTCAATTTTCATAAAAAATAAAAATAATTTCATATTTTGCTTTTTACCATAAAAATAATCAAAATTTTATATATTTTAAATTTTTTTTAGTCATTTTATAATAAAGATAAACAACATATAGAATTTGAATTAACATATCAAATAATTTATTAAATTTAAACATACTTTTTTATTTTCCTCTTCATTTTTCTCTTTTCTATTTTCTTTCTATTTCACATTGGGATAACAAAAACGTGAAACTTTAGTTGCCTTTTTCCAACTTTTAATCATAACTTGCATATTAATAAACCCATCATTTGTCATAGAAAGGCTTGTTGAATAAATGAGAAAAGAAACTTAGATACTCTATAAAGAAGAAGAAAATGACATCATGTTTCTAATTAAAATCTAAATTCAAAATTAGTTAATACCCAATTATTTCTTCTATCAAATTTTTCTTTAGCATTACATCACTGTTACTCTTCTGTTTTTATAATGATTATCAAGATCTATTCTTAGCGACTTGTTCTCATCAATTGCTAATTTCCATTCTTATAAAAGACTGAGCCTTAGCGACATCATTTTGCACTGAGCCTTATCACTGTTACTGTTTTATACTGACTCAGCCATCCTCTATTACTGCTTCTTATAAAACTCGGAAAGATAAATGTTACTGCTTTTATTTAGACAAGTTCATCATCGTGTTATTTTGTTCTTATGTTAACTTGACTTAAGGTTACTATATTCATATATGAATCTGAGCTAATCATTGCTTTTTATTCTTATAAAAACTCGAGCTTAAACCTTTCAAAACTCTTCCCATCATAATGAAATATGTCAATAATAAATGTTGGGGAGAAAGTTGGAAATGAAATAAATGTCTCTGATAATAAATGTTGAAACGTAATTGATGTAGTTGGGGAATGATTAATCAAATAATCAATGTTCATTGGGAAAAAGCACTGGCAAGACACAACTACACATTAAAGATCACACGCTGGCATCTTCAAATGAACCTAGAATCTATGTAGCCTAGCCTGTCATATGATATTATTATTATTATTATTATTATTATGTAATGCCCAAATCACTAAAAATTCCCAAGTTTATTAAATTTAAACTTTTTTTTTCTGATTTCAAATGAACTAAATATTCCATTTTAATAAAATATTTTGCTTTTTATTTTATTCAATTTTCTCCTCAAATATTGGGAACGCGTTTGAGTATCTAACTAGAGTCGAAAACAAACCGTGGGTATGAGTAAATATAATGGCCATTCAAAATAAATAGCTTACCAGCCCAACTCTTACATAAAAATCAACAAATAAATTGGTCATCAATAGTCACAAAATTTTAATGGATCTTTCCCATCAACCTTCATTTACAACCTAATGAAAATGGTGGAATTACCAAATAACAAGAGAAAAGAGGAAATATCAAAGTCATAATCCTTTCCTCTTCAAATATAGATTTTGACTATAATAGCTTAACTAGAAATTATGGGGCATTTGTTTGTTCGTTTTTTTTTTTTTTTCGCTTAACGCCTAATAACTATCGTAGTAATCTGCCGATCCATCATAACTCATGATTTGTGACGACATTATATCCCTTTACCAAACCTTTACGAGATTGTTTTGCCTAAAAGCTTTATACCAATCGAACGTTATCTACCTTTATACTGTAAGCTCTTCCCATTCCTAACTCCGACATGGCATATCATAAACTTTGCACACACACCCAATAATCCTCCCCTCGAACAAAGTTTCACCAAACCTCTCCTCATACCAATTGGATGTTATCCATCCTTATATACTTATAAGCATTTTTATTCATAACCGGCATGATATTGTGACCCAAGCAGTTCCGCCAAATAATCTATCCTCCTCCCTCTAACAGTTTCATCAACTTCATCAAACCAAGATTTCCTTATCTTTATCACAGACAGACACTCGCTTACGCTAAGCACCACCACCTCGCAGCGTACTTCATCGCCATCACACCATTCGCTCAACTTTCAACCATGACACCACAAGATAAACCAACTCGATACCACTAAGCAGAAACCCCTAAACCATTTCCATCCACTTGTGCCTAAACCTTCACTGCTTGTTTTTTCGTTTTCCCAAAAAATCTATCATCATACCAATTTAATGTTATTCATTCTTACATACTCATAAGTCTTCTCATTTCTAAACAATGTGAGACATCGTATGACTTTGCATGCACACCCATCAACAACTTTTATTTAATAGAGAATGTTTAATGTTAATAAGATAAATTGCTTTGCTTTAAAATATCAGATCTATTAAATATTAAGTTGATTATTTTTATGCTCAAAATCAACATCTTAAATATAGTAAGAAAAATAATTTAAATCTATATTTTGTGTAATAATGATATAACTTTATTATTATGATAAAATAAAAAATATTTGTATAATATATAGACTATTATGTAAACATGCTATGAAGAAGCCCAAAGAAAAAAAAATGGAAGGCAGATTTGAAACAATTAAAACATAGAGCATTAAATTAATTAAACATGTACGAAATAGTAACTCTCCTTATAAATAAAAATACACACTCCATGTGTTGAGCTTACATACTTCCAATAAAATGTAACATTCCCCAAGCACATGCTAATATAATAGACTTACGTCATAATATAACATAGTTTTGTCTAAAATAAAGAGATAAAAATATGTTATATTAGTAAAAAGTTTATTACATTTATATAGTGGACATGTTTCATTACTATCATAAGTATGTAAACTTAATGCATAAGAAGCATTTTTGTTTTAATAAAGAGAATTATTATTTCTCTGCATGTTTTAATTAATTTGAAGTTATCATGCATGTTTTAATGGTTTCAAAAAATTACATTCTATTTTCCTTTTTTTCAGGGTTTACAAGTTTTTACATACCCCTATGATATAGGTACAACATATTAACATATTTACAAAAAAATTAAAATGATAGAATTATTATGATAAATAATTTATTATTATCATTTTTTAAAACTTATTTAATTTATTTAAAACAAAAGTAACCAAACTAGAATATATAAAATTAATAATTTAGAAAAATAGATCGATGAAACCAAAATTAAATATTTTCCTTGTTTTAAAATATTTTAAAATATTATATGTGGATTTAAAATATATTGTACAGTTTAAAATCTAGCTTTTCTGAATAGAAAGCAAATATTTTAAAATACTTTGCAATTCCAAATATTTTCTATTCAGAAAGAAAAAAATCAGAAATAAATTATGAAAATAACAAAAAAAAAAAGGCCTAAATTCTGAAAGCAAGCCCTTAAAAAAAACCAAATACACAAACAGCCAGCCCTCCCTACATGTTCCAAAATTTACCATAACTAGTGGAAGATAAGAAAACTCCTACTTTGATCTAATAATATCTAAGTTTTACATCCAAAACTTTTTTTTATCGGTAAAGCAACACATAATGACCAAAAAAAAGAGAAAAGAAGCTGCCAAAGAGTAGACTAAAGGTATACAAAAAGGGAACCCAACAAAAAAACCCTCTCACCTATACCATCCACGCCAAAAATCCACCAAAAAATCAGTGTTATCAACACTATACAACTTTGTCCATGACCACTAGATACATAAAAAAGTAACTTTCATCCTATACACAGAGGGGCCTACGTCCTCAAAAGCCGCCCTATTTCTTACTTGCCATATGGTCCAAAATAATCAAAGAGGTTTTTTACACCTCTATACACCTAGAAACTTGGGACCAGATGACAGACCATTAAGTTCAGTAAACACCTTACATCAACAATTTAGGCTCATCAGGTGAAAAAAATGAAGAAAAAATCAATTCATCTTTTCCATGCAACTACAAATTCAGTATGGCTCACTCTTAAGCAGTCTAAATGCACATATTAGTACACTTTCAAAATCATGCACTCTCCCTCCAAAGCCAGATTATTTGCAGTACTAAATAAACAAATCAGTGTTGTCAAAAAAATAAACAAATCACCAAGATTTTCCCTTTTTAAGTGAATGTAACCCAACCAAAGTTATACCAAATGTATGCCACAAAAAAACTGAAGATTCTAACATGCTGAACTTTCCACTTAGGTGCATTTTGTCTTGCCTCTGCAGAAAGGGGTTTGTGAATTTTGCCCAAAATGAATTAAGCAACCAAAACAAGTACACGGGAAACTGACATTTGGTGATCTGCATCACCAATCAAAAAATTGTGTTTTAACATCATAAGTTTAGTCTACACGTTAAGAAGACCATGTCCCTCCTCCCTTACATATGTTGCAATCAGAGATTTACGAAAGAGGAATTTTGATTACATTTTCTTGATAGAGAAACCGCACTCTACTCCGGTTGAACCATATGTCAGTATGCCATGGCCAGGGTTACCTTGATAAATGAAATAAAAAATACTGTATTCTGACAGTTGAGTTAGCTAATATAGCACATCCACTAGCCAAAATAACATAAAAAGAAGAAAGGGTAGGAAATAAATTGTTGAATCTTGAAGGCTTCAAAGAGGTGGAAATGTTCTAATGTTAATCACATCTATTTTTCATATTTAACTTTCAACTCTCCTATACCACAAGAAATGTTCATTTTCAACATCAAATTGAAAGTTTCTCACAATCAGGAGGGCAGAAACTTGTTGGCTTTTAACATGTTATCCTGGGCTGGCTATTGACCGCTGACAGCTTCATTTAAAACGAAACAAAGGGTTTACCCTTTTATGAGTTGAATAGCTGAAATTGTAGGGGATATTGAACTGGTAGTCTGGTTGTTAAGAGTAAATTACCTGAAAAAAGAGCAGTTTCAATTTGGAACCTCCTCAGACGAATGAAAGCCTTTGTCATTTTTGTATGAAAATTCCTGCATAACTACAGCACCATATATTTTCTTGACATTCTTCGGTTTAATATGCTTTGAGGAGCCTGAATGTTAAAGCATCATTATCAGTTCTGTGCTTAAATTGATGAAGGGATGATGGACTAAGTTATGGAGGTAATGGCAATGGTACGCATGCCCTCATGCTCGATGTTAGAGTTCCTAGATTTTCCAAATCATAATGTGATTCATGTGCCATGAAATGAAACCTATAGTGGACTGTCTTCATGTCATGTAATGTAATTGCACCTAGACGAAAAAAAGAAAATATTGCAATATGTCTATTTAGATAAGAAGTCCTAATGTTGATGAACAATATGGTCAACATGGGGGTGAAACAGCATAAATTCAACAAATAACAAAATCTGAGTCCCCATATATATCCGGGACAAGGACATGAGCATTTTAATTAGCATAACATGCGCTCAATGCTATGTTCATGATACCACTATGCGAATTCAATCAGATGAGGAGATTAATGCTGATGGAACTGACAATGAAATGGATGCATGCAACAATTGCACGATGATCCTAATATGTAGTAGTTGTATTTGTGCAACATAAAGAACAGAGTACATCCCTTCGAGCTATTGGTGTTGGAGGCAAAGAGGAGCTCCATTAGCACCAGCTACAGCTGCAGGGTAGAGAGTCCTTCCTTTCCCAAATGGGTTCTTCAGAATATGTTTGAAGAGGTTAAGACAAAAACATATACATTTCTGCTCGAAAGCTAAGAGGACAATTTAAATTCAAAATGTTAAATTGTTTCAAGGTTATTGTTCTGCAAGAGCACAAACAAGTCAGAAGTGCAGTATCAGGAAAGAAAAATTGCCTCAAGATCAAAGCAATGAAAATTTCATAGATTAAGGAGAAAAAGGATCTTTAGCAATGTCTGTTTTTTGCAATCCATTTCATGAAGTAGCACAAAATATTTCAGAATGAAGTAGCACAAGAATTAAAAACATGGCATCTTCCACCTTCAAAATTTAATGGTTTTGAACTGAGGGACCCCTTGATGACAAGAGCACAAGCCTATGTCAGAAGTGAAGTGTCATGAAAATGTTTTTCCACTCCAAACTCAAAGCAATGGGATTTTCACAGACTAAGAGGAAAGGAAGTATGTAAATAATGTTGTGCTTTTTGCAATCCATTTCAAGAAAGAAGTGTCCAGTTGGGAAAAATGCAACAAATTGACTACAAAAAAGAGAAACCAAGAAGAAAAAAGAGGAAAAAATAAAGAGAACATTAAATGCCAAAACAAAATACTTTAAAGGATATTGTATTCGCATGCCAAAAGAACCTGAACTAGGGATAACAGTACCCTGCAAACTATTATGCACATTTGTAGCAGTATTCATATCCTGCATCAGTGATACAAGAGATCAGAAGAAAAATTTGATGATATAAAGTCTAAAATATGAACCTCAATACAAGTATTATAATCATACCACCCATGTAACATACTAGATTAGGACAAAAACTTACTTCGAATTCAATGAAGTAAACAGTATGCCTTTCCTGTCTTAAGATCTTCATCTGCTTAAATCCAGGTTGTCTGCATAACTTGAAAGTATCAGTTACACAACGAACTCCAATCCGGAGGCTAAGTAAAAACAAAATAAAAGGTCACAGCTCAAAAATAGACATGGTTGAGATATCCATACCCGAAAAGACCCCCAGCCTTCCTCATTTATGTTCTCTCCAAGATTTGCCAAATAGAGTATTGCAAGGAGATTATCTTTTGTATTCTGCAATGAAAGGTAAAATAAAAGGTCTTAACAAATTTGAAGTGCCTACTAAGTTTCATAACGTTGAACAACCAGTGAGTCAAAATACATATTAGCAAAAGAAATTTTTTATAGGTAAGATTTTTTTTTTTTTTTTTGTGAAGGATCATTCTAGTGATAACAGAAAAGACCTATCATTAATAACTTGGCGAGAAAAATACAGAAGCATACAAGCATCAATTGAACAGGCACATAACTGCTAGGAGCTGGTACACAGGAGCAGGGGGCTGGCATTGGTACTGGAGGACAGGGTGGCCCATATGGATCATATATGAGGAGGAGCCTGAGCCATATACCTGGACCAGACAAGGAACAATGTTAATAAGACCAAATATCACTGAGAAATATCAAATATGTGCATTGCTACACCTGTTTCCAAGTTATGGTACTACCTTCTGTTCGGTGCATGTACATAAACAGTAGAAACAATGCTCAATCAACAAACATGTTCTTACCCAATTGGTCCCCAAACAGGTGCTGGAGGAGGATGAAAAGGAGATGGACTTGAATAACCTGTATGTGTGTAGTCACCACCAGTTCTCAAGCGCTTGCTTTGATCATGCACTTGAATCTGCTATTCCTACAGTAGATCAACTAAGATTAGCATACTTCAGCACAAGAGAGAACAGACTAGCAAATGCCTAACAGCCATCTCCACAATGTTATGGTGAATCAATCCCATTGTAAGAAGTAGGTATTCTCTAACCCTGGCTTCTTCTTGGGAAGGGAGTGTTATTTTTGTTTTGGCTCTTTTGTATAGGCCTCTTGGCTCCCTTTGTATACCCCTCAGGTACCTACTCGCTTTTGGCTCCTTTTTAATATATATCTTTACCCATCAAAAAAAATAATGTTATGGAGAATCAATGATCAGCAGCATATAATCTTTGAACCAATGCATGTAAGCCAAAGGAAGCTTGCAGAAGTATTAATATAATAGTTTAACTTAACCATATTTTACAGAACAAGGAGCATCCTGGAAAATGACATGCATGATACACAAATGTTCTGACCATGAAAAAGAAAAACAAAAGCATTTATATACACATGTTCTCAAGCACAGCAATATATAGCTTTGTTGTCAAATTTTCTTCAAACTTCCTGATCATGTTTGAAGGGGGCTACTTAGTAGCTGTAGTTCAAAGATTATGCTTTAAGTTTTAAGTATAGCAAAGAACTCAAATCAAAGAAATTGCAATTTAAACTCATTCTACTCATTTTGCCACAAGAATGATGTTAACAAATGAAAATTATTATTAAAATTGTTATAATTAAGATTCAAATTATTATCATCAGTATTCTCACTAATTTTGTTCTTTGTTGTTCTTGTTTTTACAATTCTCTCTAGTTCAAAGGCTGTGCTTTAATTCTTACTTATTTTGTTAACACAATGATGCTATCAAACAAAAATTATTATTATTACTATTATAAGGAAAATTACTGTTTTTATTATCATCATTATTGCCTCCTTTTCACCAAGCAAAGAATCTTTCCCATTACTGATATTCTCACCATGGGAGCCCCAACAAAGCACCTTTCATCCCATAAAATAGATTGTAAAACCAGGTCTGCTTAAGCTTAAAACCATTGACTTCATAATTTTTCTCATTCCCCATTCACCTCGATATTTCAAGAGATGATTTTTTCTTCATAGGTAGTGAAAATCATTGAAAAGAGCTCAAATAGAGACTTATAGAAAACAAGTATACACACCTTTTTTTTATAGGTAAAAAGCACAATATATTAAAAAGAAAAGGAAATACAACCTAAGGGCATCCTAAAAGCATACAGAAAACCAAAAAAACATGACAACAAAAGATGGCAACCACGTCCATGACAAATTTAACAGAATTCAGCTAAACAGAGGAATATAATATAATTTCCACTTTGTCATGAAACAAAGAAAAAGAAAAAGCATCAATCAAATAAGGGAAAACTTACCTCTTTTAACAAAAAGGTTTTTCTTGGCCATTTCAGTGTGCAACACTGACTTCGATTCTGCATCAAAAACCATTTCCTGGACACCATAACAAAAATTAATAACTCCATAAAGAAACATATCCAAATTCCACATTTTAAGTAATAAAGCAATTTAAAAGTATTCTTCTTGCTTCCTACATCTTAAGTATCATAAATTCTAATAGTATGTTCGATTAGAAACAAAAGTGAAGGTATTCACCTAACTCAAAAAAAAATAATGGGTCTAATATAATTTTAGAAGACAATAAGAATCATTTAGAAGTGCTAAACCACTGAACCAAAATTCACTTTCAAGCCACAAACACATCCCCAACCAGAACAAGGAAAAAAGTATGAATAATGCAGCAAAAGCAAAACCACTTCCTATGATGAAATTGTCACCATATTTCCTAGTTTTCTTCTGTTTTGAAAAGAACATTGTAAAAAGAATCATCTGGATGAACTGTTACTGAAGGAAATAAAAAATGAAACTTCTACAAAACCAAGTCTATAGAATTTTGACTGACTGACAGACAGTGACATGTTTTAATAAGCAATTTCATACTCTTAATGGCACAAATGCAATCAATCAGACAATTTGCACTTCCAAAAAGGGAGCAAAGAAACTACCTCCGAAAAAATCATTTTAATTTCCTCTTCCAAGCCTAATCAATTCCGAATTAATTTTCCTAATTATGAAAGCAGAAACTATAGCAAACTTTCTCTTAGAAGCAAGAACAACACCACCAAAAGACAATCTTTAATTAAGGTCATTTCATACATGCTGTGAGTACAGTTTTCATACTCTGGGGAAGGGCACCAAACTAATCAAGTGAAAATATTTGTAAATAAAACAAAAGAGGCCATAGTCAATCAGATCTAATAAACAAACTAATAAAAATGATAGAGAGAGAGATCGGCCCAGGCATCTGGCAGCGACCGCGAATTGAGGAGGAGAAAGGGCGAAAACCCATGGGATGCTCCCCTGAAATTCACACCCAAGAAGCCTCGGGATCCCGGCAAACCACCGAAGAAGATTCTGGAGTTCCTCTCCTTCACGTCCTCAGGCAGACCAGAGAGATGAAGATCAATGTACCTGGAAAATCAAATGCAAAGATTCCCTGTAAATTCCAAAGACAGAGAGAGAGGGGATTAGCTTCAGAAAGAGAAAGAGAAAGAGAAGGGACCCGTCTGAGTTGGGACGGTTAGGTTTTCGACGAATGGGAGTGAGGTGATGGCAGGAGGGGCGGCAGGTGGAGGAGCCGGAGCCGGCGGCCACTGCTGGTGGTAAGGGTGGATTCCGGCACCGGCCATTTGGGATATGGGGGATAGGGCGGAGATTTGAGTTTTGGCCGCTTAAAACCCTAACAGAGCTTTTTGTTATGCCTTGATTTGTTAGGACTTAGGAGGAGATTGATTTATTTATCTATTTGTTTCTACTTGCAACGATATTATATCTGTAATAAAAATAAAAAACCCACAGGTGTAAGTGCTCATAAATCCATACAAAAAAACAAAATAAATGTTTTAATTGTCTCAAATATTTTTACAGACCCGAACCAATGCTCATTAAAATCCACCCAATGTCGGACCAATTAAACTATCTCTCCTCATTTTTGATAGTATGCTAAGTTTTATGGTTGAATTGAATAGCCGAACTAGTAGTTGTAGTTGATTCACCCGGGGTCAATACAGATAGTACCTTATTCTGATCCGTTCTTATTAAAATATCTAAAGTCCCTCTTTTACCATTCTCTCTTTATTTATGTAACAATTGTTTCACATCACATGTATCAGAACTCTTCACATTCGCTCTTTTTTGTATACAATTTTTTTTTATATTATTTTTTATTTTTAGTCTCTTCATATATATATATGCATTGTTTTTAAATTTTTCTATAATATTTATATAAGTAAATTAACTTTCAATCAATCAATTTATCAAATAATAATTTACCAATTATCGACTATGAGTATCAACTACAGCTAAGCCAAATACACACATAATATACAATTATTTTTTCTTGAAGTTGAAAGAAAGTTCTTATTACTTCTTTTTTTTTTCTATTTGTCATACAATTTATAGAGTTCCACGTCGTCTCTCTTTTTTACATTTGGAAATACAAGGTAACTATTAATGATGTGTTTGTCATGTTTTCAAGATATGGTCAATCAAGTTAGCATCACACAATGAGAATATTTTTTTTTGGATATCATATGTTTGTCACTTTAATTAGATAGGCCATCTAGTTAAACAAAGTCTTATAATTGGATTGACCTTTCGAGCAAGAGAAGTTAGATTTGAAACACTATTAGTTTTTTTGTTTTATTTTTTATAATTACTGTGCCTCGTACTAGTTTATATGACCTTAACTAATTCTAAGTGGCCTCAAGTTAACGACGTAAGAAACCTTCACAATTTAATACTCGAATCGATTTATTACTGAAGAAACTTAAGACGGGACCAATCGAGTTTATCCCTGCGCTAAACACAATTATTGACATTGGATCATGACAAATTTAAATAATAAAGAAGATTTTTCAACGCTTTCATATCACAATGAATATTACTTAGACAATAAGGAAGACTTGTTGGTATTACAGATATTATTTCCTCCCAAGTCCATAGTGAGATCAATGAAAAAGTGAAAAGTATGTATATATAAAGCTGATTATAAATTAAAATATACGCTTTAATATACGTGTTTAAAAAATAATTGCTTTTGGTTTAATAATACTGTAAATAATTTCAAATTCATCAATACTTAATTTCTATCCTAAGCCAATACATGGTTTATTGAATTATTATTATTTTTATTAATCTTTGTTTGTCGGCTAGTAGTAACACCTGAAAGGAACAACTAGCTAGATCTTCTTCTACAATAGTGTATTTATACATGCAAGCAAACAATTCTTCCATCCCAATGGTCCTCTTCCTTTGAAAAGATTTGTATTGTTTAAGGTTGATTAGGAAACCCTCTTAAACATGATCATCATGGTAATCATATCATCATAATTAAATTTCTACTAGTACCTAGGCAATGTTGAGTACTATCATTGCATAACCATGAATGCTTTTCCATGTACTCAAGCAATGTTGAAGAATGAGTCCATATCTTTTCTTTGTTTAGACTAACTAACAGACGTGTTATGTATCAAATATTGTGCTTAGTTTGAACAATGTTATGATTTACTTTGGTAATAGGTTGTCAAACCAAAAATGCCTTTATGCTCTCTTTTACGTGAGTCAGTAAAAATTATCTTCATCAATTCATACCACGATCGTATTTTAACACCGCGCACAGCCCAAAAACACGTTCACATGTCGCGCTTTATTGGCGATTAAGAGTTTCACCATACTCATTATTCGGGTCTCGACAAGATCCCCTCCAAACACAGTTTTTCCAAACGGCGCTCAAGTCACCCCTTCAAAACGCTAAGAATAGTAATCAAAGAACTCGTACCAGCGAAATACCCAACCTCCACCAATTAGTGAAGTGTGATATTTCCTAATTATCGCCCATCACTATCCCTTATTAATCTAAGCTTAATGAGCATGAAAGAAAATCTCTCACCAACGTTTAAATATCGATCATCATCTAACTGGTGAAAATTATCATAACGACCCGTTATAAATACTGTGTCACCCCATCGACGAAAATGCCGTGACGCACAAAAACTTCATTCCCAAGATCGATCTCTTCCAATCTAAAAGAATCGACGTATCGAGAGGCAACGCAGCCTGGTCGATCCTTTTGTTTCTTCGTTTTGCAGCCGGTACCTCGACATCCAAAGTCACGGACCGGAGATCCAAGAATTCCAACGCCATTCACTCTAATTCATCAAAAACATCACTGGCTGACATGTTATCCAAGGACTGGGATTCATATGTATACAAGTATTTCGGGTAACATACAAGATTTATAAAATGATTTACAAAGGCGCGGCCCAAAGTTCTATGTCGTTAAAATCGAAAATCCATGAATTTATAAAAGCATTTATCAACATTAATTCCAGATGCAGACTTTAAAAGAAAAAAGTTCTCAAAAAACAAAAACCATTGGTAGTCACAAGAAAAGTAGCATACACTAATGTGTTACTGAGACAAACTACGAGTGCTCTGGTCAAATGGTGATAAAGTCAAGTTCAAGCTTATCAGCATATGATCCACAACTAAATGCATATAAAGGAAAGTAGTTCTCTATTGCTGTCACAGTAAAGGTTTGCTCCCGAATACAAAGGAGTTGACAAACGAACCACTGGTTATAAGCTCAGCTCGAACTTGCTCAAGAGATTATCATTTCAGCGTGGCGCCAAGGTTTCAGCATCCATTAGAAGAAAGTTTATGAGAATATAAACATAAAGAACATCCAATTCGCAAGATTGTTTTTGTGGTATAGTAAAACCCAAAAAACAAACCACATAAATTTAATCCAAGTTTTTCTTTGATAACATCATACCAACGTAGATAGAGATAATGTTTATGAAAGTGGATGCCAACAATATCGCAGAGTGAGCTTATGAGTGGTGAACCTCAACATTGAAGGTCGCTAAAGCCGTGCGTCAGAATTCGAATAAGAAAATCATGATTTAAAAGGAAAACTCACGAAACTTATTTGCTGGAACATTATCGCGCGCCTAACGCCCCACAACATCACTGTAATAAAGGCTGCTTTATTAAAATATAAGCATTGGATAACATCCAACAATTAGTGATGCAACATTTGTAAAAGTATATAAACAAAATCATTGTAACTTTCACGTCAAAGTGAACAATATCATACTAATATGATATACTTGCCACGATTTCCCAACACTTAGAAATGCTTTTCTAATTGGTCTAATCAATCAATGTTTGATTCGTTAGTGAATTAAAGCCTAACTACATAAGAATCGTTTCATAAACCTAATACTAAACCTTCTTAACTCAAAGTTTTAGAGTTTGAATTTTCTTTTATTATATTTTCTAAAAAGAGAGAGTTGTAGCCTTCATTCCTAGATCAAATCAATTCATCTATCATGATTGTGAAATTACGCTTTCACCCCTAACTTGAATTTAGGGTATCACACATCCTCTATCGTCACAACTAAAAAAAAACCCAACAACAACAGAAACACAGCCAACATCCTACTACTATTAGAACACATCAAAAGAGATAGATGAGTTCATGACTTGTGATGTTTAAATACCCACCACATAGACAGACTCTCATAAACTACAATGATTGCCTTTTCTTTACATATCATAACGGATTAATGGCCAAATTAAACCCACATTCATTAAGGGCAGCCATGTGTACTTCTATATTTTTGGCCACCCTCCTCTTTATTGGTATATCAATCAATCACCTGAAGATAGAGGGAAAACTTAGCTCATAGTTTTCACCGTCAAAGGTAACGCATGAGGCGTGTAGAAACACGAACTCTTCACAGCAGGCACCTCCCTATCTTCTTCAAAGTCTCCTGTCCGTTCTCGTCGACGCCGATCGCCATGATGGCGCGCGTCCTCTTCACCGTCCTCCTGACGCCTGCGAAGCTGACGTTCACGCTCCGGTCGCCGAGTATCGTTCTGACGCGGCCGATCATCCCGGGCTATCGACCTGCCGGGCACAGTGCGAGGTTCTCCGTTGACGTCGACGCTGAAAGAGCCTAGCACATGTTAAGCGAGGAATTCCGTCTTTGACTTTCCCTTCCATGCTTATGTACTCGTTTTCCGAAACGGCGGAAGCGAATTTGGAGTCGACGTTGGAGATTTGGACCTGGATCGACTCGACGGGGTTCTCCGGGGCGGCGTCGACGGTGATGCGCTCCTCGCTGATGCGGATGCCTTCGTTGGCGGTGAAGTCTATGCGACTAGGTTGAGATGAAGGAAAATGGATATGGGCTCGATGATGCCTTTTGTGATCATGGCTCGGAGGAGTCTGCGTCCAGGTCGTCCGGGTCTCGGGCCGTTTTGTAGACGACTTTCACGGATTTGATTCCTGCTGCCCGGCTACTAGTTGCATGTGGCTAGCCGGCCCAGCTTCTCCGCTAGGACGACGTAAGGAGACAGCTCCGAGATTACCTATAAAAAACACAACACAAATTTTTAAGTAACATCCAAATCGGTGTCCGAACCAGGATTTTACTTTAGCGAAAGCAATTTGTAATTAGGAATGAATGTGTCCTTTTATTGTACTTTAATTTCCAAACTTCAAAATGGGAAATTTGGACTTGAGATTTTAATTTCTACGAGCAATGTGTCCCCGGTGACATCTCCGAGATGACCTAGAAGTTCGAGCCAGGATTTCCATTTTAACGAAAGCAATTTATAATAGAATGTGTCCTGGTTTATAACCTTTATTGCAATTTTTAATTTCCAAACTTCAAATGGGATTTTGGACTTAGAGATTTTAATTTCTATGAGCAATGTGTCCTTTGTGATGACCCCAGAAGAACAAAAAATTTTTAAGCAGTGGCTGAGTTTCAGGATTTAACTTTAGTGGGGCTGAGTAACCTCTAATAGAAATGTTTTTCAAGATAATAACCTTTATTGTTCTTTTTTTGTTTTTTATTTACAGTGGGGCAACAAACCACACTCAGGCCCATGCTCCTCCGCCCCTGATCCAGACCCCTTTGTGTGTACAACATGTAGAAGCAGAACGCGTATTAGCTTGCTTGAAGGCCAATTGTCCTTCTTAATCCATTAAAGGTTGAGCCATTTCTATTATAAGAGACAAACGTCTACATGAGATTTAAGATAACGAATATGTTCTAAAGATTGTGCATTTATACAAAGACTCAACTTGTTTTTAAGTAAATATCCAAACCAATGGTAGAGCTAAGATTTTACTTTAGTAGAGGTAACCTTAATGAGAATGTGTCCCAGGTTCATAACCTCTTATTCCAATTTTTTTTTTTTAGGATTTTTAGTGAGGGCAGCAATGGTAAAAATTTCTAAAACCTTATTGTAAATTTTTTTTTTCCAAAATTCAAAATGGAGGCAACAGACCCCATTGGGCATGCTCCCCCCAACCCTTTTGTGTACAACATGTTGAAGTGTGAACGAGTCAATTACTTGCTTGGAAGGCAGGCATACTTTATCTACAAAAGAGAAGCTTTACTTGTTATGATGGTGAAGGTTTCAACGTGTGAAGGTTTGGGTTGTAGTCGTGAGTCTAGTTTTGGTACAATTTGTGTTCTGGT
The DNA here is from genome assembly GCA_016808115.1 of Tetrastigma voinierianum. Classification (NCBI taxonomy): domain Eukaryota; kingdom Viridiplantae; phylum Streptophyta; class Magnoliopsida; order Vitales; family Vitaceae; genus Tetrastigma; species Tetrastigma voinierianum. The sequence continues at coordinate 12,793 of JAEQBH010009422.1, read as the reverse complement.
CGTTTGGTGATAGAATTTAAACATTATTGCGGTTGGTCACAAAGAGCATTTGAGGCGTGAAGATTTGCATGACATTCTGCTTTATCATAGAGATGCATCGCTTCTCGACACGAGATTCTTCAAACACTAGAGGAGAAGAGGAATCTGTTTTAAGGAGATTACGAATCGATACAAAACTCAGCTTATCTTCATTATAGTCATATTTCAGTGTCTTTTCTTTAACTTGCTTTTATTTCTGAAAAAAGAGGCAATTTATTCTCACACAACATAAATCAATCAAGATCTTTACCTCAGGAGGGACCATAGGAGCATTAACAGCAGTTGCAGAGTTCCCTCTCAGAGCCCAACTACAGTCAGCCCTCTGCAATTTCAATGGCTACACCTTCCTGGAAACATTATGTTTTGTACAGAAGATTAGAAAGATTTGTTAAATAAACCAGTGGAAAATGACATAGAAAGGAGATGAACCATCTAATGTCTTACCTGTGCTTCCTTTGTGCTAGCTCCAAGATGAGGCGTGACAGTAACATTCTCATGCTGCACCAATTTGCTGTCCTTTGGTGGGGGCTCCTCTGTGAACACATCAAGCGCTGCCTGTTCCATGAAATTACCCAAAAAACATTACTTACTAGTACAAGAATATGGCAGTACGGACAAGTGAGAGTATTGGAAACATTGGAATGTTTGCTTTTTTATGGTACCTGAGCAACTGTTCCAGAATCAAGGGCCCTTACTAATGCATCTTCATCTATAACTCCACCCCTCGCGACATTAATGATCCGAACTCCCTTCTTCACCTTTGCGAAATTTTCATCGTTGAATACCTTCTTGGTAGGAGAGGCATATGCAAAGAGATGAAATCAGCAGAAGATAGCCTGATCGAAAGAGACCAATCCACACCAATGGCTCTGGCTCAGTCAGCTGGGGCATATGGATCATGCGCAATGACATGCATTCCCAGGCCTTTCGCTCGTCTCAAGACTTCATCCAACTTTTCCAAATCCCATCACGGCTAATGTCTTGCCGACCAAAGAGACGCCAACGTACTTGTTTCTTTGCCATTTTCCTGCAAAAGTTTAGCAAGTTATGTTTTCGCTTCTCCACATTTTAGCTAATGGCAGTAGCACAATGATTCTATCATGAAGAATGTGGCACATGATTGGAATTTGGTGATCTATATCTCAAGCTAGGAAGAAGGAAGAGTTTGATCAGTTCTCAAATCATTGTTTATCTGTCTGCAAGAACCATTCTGGTCTAATAGGTTTTTAAGCAACTGTAGGCAGGCAGATGTACAGAGATATGTTCACACTGAAGAGTTTCAATGAATTATTTATTGAACCATTGACATAATAAATATTATTAACCATCGACAATTTCATGGTTGTTTAGTAACCACTTGGTTCAACCATGCAGATATTATCCGTTTCAAACTCAAGAGGCCCTCACGGCTTTAAAAAGAGTCTACTAGGTTGAAAGAAGCTCGTACTTTTATAGTGACAGGAAATTTCTGCCCTAACTGGCGTGAGATGCCAAGAACACCTCCACGCAGACACAACGTCCCTTGCCTATGGGATTACAAGGCCAAACCATCAGACTTACATCGTGCCTGGACGGCTGATACTATTTCAGAATAACTCTACCAACTACGTAAATATTATCCGCTTCGCATCCACCGCCCTCACTGGGCCAAAAACGCTACTACAAAGGTATGAACCATATTTATATAAGACTGCGAAGCTTCCCGCTTATCCGAGAAGGATGCGCGATGCATCCTCGCTGTCATTCTCAGCATTGTTTTGGCAAATAAGCATTCAGCAAATGCATTTTCTTTCAAACCATACTACAAAAGGGTTTTGGTTGGTTTTAAATTCTAAGATTCAATTTGGTTGGTTACCAAATTAATAGTTTTAGAGGAGAAAATATTAGAGAGAAAATTGAGAGGGATATTCTCAATTGAGAAATTTCCACAACAAGAGAGTGTGAGGTTATCTCTAATTTTTGAGCGTATACCCCAAGATTGTAGAATATTCTCGAGAAATTGCACCGCATACTCACTTCCTGAGATAGTGAAGAATTGCTCGAGCTCATTGTCTCCGTGGTTTTTCCTTCACCGAAGGTTTTCCACGAAATATGGCATTCTTCATTTCTTTATTTATTTTCTACATTAGAAAATATTTATTTTCTCCTTCTATCTCTTTGTTTTTTTTTTTTTTTTTTGTTGGATGATCTTCATCTAAAGGGGAGAAGGCATCTTACACAAAACATGGAGCCTAAAGTGAGAAAACAAGGAGACATGCCTACGTTTACGAAAGATGCCCTTATGGTAAAAAACAAAGTGGGCATGGACCCACCACCCAGCAGTAAAAGAACAGGGAAGAAATAATCTGACATTCAGATATCTAAGGGGAACTTCCAAACTTTGTTTATGTTTTGGAAAAGGAAAACCAGTTCTTGAAGGCTACACAAATGCAAATATGGCTAGTGATCTTGATGGCAGAAAATCTACATCTGGTTATTTGTTTACTTTTGTAAGGGGGTCCATATCATGGCAATCCAAGTTGTAAAAATGTGTTGCTTTATCCACAACCGGCAGAATATAGGCGCCTATCAGTTGGGCAAAGAGATGTCGGATGAAGATTTTTCAAGGAACCGGTCTCAAACAAGATGAGTATGTGGTATATCAAGAATAGTCAAAGCGCAATAGACTTCAGAAAGCAGCACGCTAACTATACCTGCTACAGGACAAAGCTTATTAGTCAAATATCATCGATTCGATGCCATGTAAATGCAAATGCTTCCAATTGAAGAAGACCACGCAGGCAAGAATACAACCATGATGACAAAGTCATTCCAAAGCGTGTCGAGTTCTGCTCCAAGTTTCATAGCAAGGAACTCGTTAAGATTCTGTGTGATTTCATTCCGTTGAATGGGGTTTGGAGGGGGAGGTTTGATAGTCCATCCCCATTATGTTTTTTGTCATACATAATTTCATTAAAACATGAAAGCATGTCTCCTTGTTTTCACTTTAGGCTCCATAACAGCAAGATGTCTTTTCCCCTAACCAAAAGGAGACATGATCATCCAACAACCAAAAAAACAAAGAGATAATGAGAGAAGAGGGAGAGGAGAAAGAAAAAATGTTAAGAGAAAATTTGAGATATTCTCACCTTGAGATTTCCACAATGTAGAGAGTGTGAGGTTATCTCTAATTTTGAGTGTATACCTAAGATTAGAATGTTCTTAGAGAATCAGACGCATACCCCTTGAGAGATAGCTTAAGAATTTTTTCTAATTTGTCCCATGGTTTTTTTCCCTTCACCTAGAAGGGTTTTCCATGCAAATATGGTGTTCTTCATTTCTAAATTTATTTTCTCGTACGATTACTATTTAAGTATATGGTTACTGTTCACGTATACAAGTGTACTATTCACATACATGATACTATTCACGTGTATGGTTACTATTCATACAATGTCAACAAATACTACTAGAGAGTAGTATTAAAGCAATAGAAGTCGACCCTTCATCACCCCAACATATAGGGGTACCTGAAACATTTCATTCAATTTTCAAAAAGTAATAAAATAATGAAATAAAGGCATATATCCTGCAACAAGACAACAATCAAGGACAAGAAAAACAGAGCAAGAATGTTGAATAACATATTACAGATCCAACTCTAGCATCAAAATTTAAAAATTGCGCCACTTCGAGACAACTTGCTGTGGATATCTTCACAATAACTTCATTGTTTCAGTTCATCACTTCCATATCTAAAAACAAACACACCATGTCTAATAGATCTACAATGCAAATGAGAAGGAAACTAGATTTGTAAGTATTTCCAAAGCATACACGCTTAAATACGCTTAAAAACCAATAATGGCTTTCTAATCGCTTCAAATGAAAATTTGTGTTATAATCACTGGGTAGAACTCACCTTAAAAGTTAGTCACAAGGAGGGAGCCTGCCGCTATAAACCCACAAACCAAGTCGTAACCCAAGAATGTCGTGATATTTAGAATGGGGTCATAAAAATCCATCCTCTTCATAATCACCCATCATTCACTGGTTGGTAATTGAACCCCATGGGTAGTTAGAATGGGTCAACAGCCCTCCCACAACTCCATGGTGACTTCATGACCCACAAGTAAAGCAGCCTCTCCCACAATTTTCGTGACGAGGGCATCCTGGGCGAACGACCTATCACCACCCAAGAGAACCATTTTGTGCAGAACTCATCCTTAAAAACTAGTTGTCAATGGAAGGAAACCCAAGTGCTTATAAACACATAAGACCAAATCGTAACCTAACGATACGAGACTCAAAATGAATCATAAGGTATGACCCACATTTTTTTTAATGACAAGATTCTTGACATGTTCTACCCATAAGTTCCATGTGCAACCGCCCACATGTACATGTGCTGGTGACACTAAAGCAACCAACGACAACTGGATCAGAAAGTTCAAAACCTCAACCAAAAAAAAATAAATGAGTAAGAGATGCCACCACCAAACAAGGCCAAGAAAATTTCAGAATTAATAATAGAAACCGACAAAAGTAGATTCAAAACCACCCCAGCAGATTCATTCATCAGCCCAGACTACACATGCTGAACATCTTTCTTATACAGAGACAGTATTCTGCATACACAGATGCCCACTAGATGTTTACACAGATATCCCTAGATAGATGTTTAGACAGTGACCTGAAAATTCTGAGATGCGTATCACCATCACATTCAAAGTAGGTATTTTGAGAACAGTTTTTGAAAACATAGTGAATATCATTTTGGGATTTGTTTGGTTTCGGTTTTTTTTTTTTGAAAACTAATCACTTTTAATACAATATAATAAATTATCTCTATTCAAACTCGAACCTCTTCCCTCTTCTGCTCATGCTCGCTTTGCTGACGTCTACCAACCAGCCACACGCGGTGATTTGTTTTATTTTTCTGTTTTAAACTATTTCATTTAAAAACAAGAAAAACATGAAATGAACGTTATGGCTTATACTTTATCTCTTCGAAAACACCAAAACACTAAATTCAAAACAGTGGCCGCTCGTAAAATACTAAACTACGTTTTCATATGTAAAACCGTTTCGCACGCTAAAAACAAGAACCAAACAAACTTTAGATTTTCAAAATCGTTGCTCTCTCAAAACTAGTATTTTTTTTGTGTTTACTAAAAGAAAGAAAAAAACTAAAAACCAAATATATTCTCCATGCTCTTCTTATTTTTTCAAAACAAAAAATAGTTTTCAAACACTTAGAAAAAAAAAACAAAAAACAAAAAACACCCTTTCTAAATTTCTAGAAACCTACCAAATATTCATGCATTAATTACTGTGATATTATTTTTACTGCATTTAACACGGCAAATGTGATGCAAAACCAAATGGTTGAAACTTTCAGGGTAGGACACAATTTAAACGTATCATCACATCATGGAGAGTTTCTGGAAAACAAATGACAAATGAGATTTCCAAGACAATGGACCCACATTGTGAACTATTTTTCCAAAAAAACTTCCTGTGCTGACTTTCTCTCACTCCTGATAGTCATTGGTAGGTTTCTTCTCCCCACTTATTAAAACCCCAATCAGTGAAACTAGAGAAGTTGGGTCCCACCTAGATAATTATTGGCCCAGTTGCTCAGAAGTGGAAAATTCGAATGGATAGGGTCCACGGCTTTTATTTCACCCGACACAGGAGAAAAAGACTTGAGAATAAGAGAGATAGTGTTCAATTTCAATCATCATACTCTCTTATCTTTTTCATTCAACATTCATCCGAAGCCATTTCACGTTTAGAAATATACTTAAGTCATAATATTTGCTTCTCCATCACTTTTCATCCATTAATTTTGTTTAATTTTGTAAACTCTACAATCGCTCCCAAATAAAAATAACAAAAATATTGAGAGAAGGCTTGGAAAATAAAATAAATATATATAAGCAAAGGACAAGAGGTCGGGGAGAAGGTTAAGGGAAGCAAAAAACAAATGAGGAAATGTAAAGGCATGTTTGGCTTGCTGTTATCGACACTTGAAAACACAGACAACAACCTGGCGAATTTTTTATTTTTGAAATTATTCTTATAAAACTGTTTTTGACAATTTTTAAAATTAAAAACATCATCTTAGTGTCTGAAACACAGAGTATAGTTATTTGGTTTCAAAAAAAAAAAGTCCATGAAATCAAACATGTTATTTGTGTTCTTATTTTTCAATTTTTTTCTTAAATAATTGTAATCTAAAGGGTTCTATTTCTATATCTTTCAAAACAGAAAAAAAAAAAACCAAATATATTTTTTTTTGTTTTTCAAAACCAAAAACACTTTTTTTAAAAACTATAACCAATCATGTTCAAAGAGTATGACTGAGGATTTAGGGTGATGTAAAAGAGGATTTTGGGATGAAAATAAATTTCAAAAGTGTGAGCATGATTTTATTTCCTGAAATCTGTGCTAAATTGGTTAATACCCTTGTCAAAAATGGAAAATACATGCCACCAAACCTCCTGATTTCAAAATAAGGAGAGACATAACTTTCAAAGGAAACACAAAATCCGCAAGTCCAGAGCTTGTTTTTAGAGTATTCCGTGTTTTTGTAAAAATAAATATAACCATTAATTACATGCCCTTTTAGAGGAAAAAAGATGAATAAATAAATAAATAAAATACTAAATTTAAAAAAAGAAGAAGAAGAAGGGGACAAAGTATACCGGCTTTCATGGAAGCGTCAGCCTGTACATTTCTGGCCATGGCAGCGAGCAGCGCGACGCTGTGGCGTTCCGCGGCGGCGATAGTGTTCGCCGTCAGAGCGTTCACCACCAAGCATCCGAACTCCGTCGCAGCCTGCAGATCCACATTGTCAATCCTCACCCGGCCCGACCTACGACCTTCAACCGCCCTCTTTGGCGGCCCTCGAAACGGTCATGACCTTCGTCCTGCCTCACGATCAGCGCATCGCAGAGCGAGATCTTCGAGCACAGATCCTCCGGCGACAGCAGCATTCCAGCCTCGAACTCTCTCAGCACCTCCAGCCCGCCTCTCTGAGCTTCTCCGACACCAGAATCGTCGGCTTCAATCTTTCCGTACCAGATCTACTCTTCGGATTGGCCGCCGGATAATATTCCACGGTTTTGCGACGTTATGACGGGAGGACCCGGCGGTGGAGAGTTTAAGGAGGGGATTGCGGCGGCACCGCTGCGAAGACGGGAGGAACGACGATCTCGTGGTGGTGGTGGTGTTGCCGCCTGTGGCGCAAAGGCGCTGGCGGCAGGAGGATAAAATAATTTTAAGTGGAAACGAAGCCATGGTACTTGGTCTTGCGTTTCAAAAGTTGCTGGAATTGACTATAACAGTCTTCTGATTCAATTAACTAACTATAGATCCGCTTGGAAATTATTTAATTACCATTTTACCCTTTAAAAGGTGAGGTCATCAATATTTTAAATGTATCTTTTCCAGAAAAAACTTCGGATGTAGCTGACTGGCTTTAATAGCCTAATACTTTTTATTTTTACTTATTTTGTTATATATATATATATATATATATATATATATATATATATATATATATATATATATATATATATATATAAAAGACTTGAAATAACTCAAAATATTTTATTTAAAAAACTGACTATGCTTCTCTGTCATTTTCTACATTTATATGGGTCTATATAAAAATAGAGGGTTATTTTTTAAAAATAAGAAGAATATTTTTATTATAATAAGGTAAAATTTTAATGATGAGTTAGATTTTCAAAATTAAAGCTTTTATAAAAAAAAAAGGGTAATAAAATCACCTTTAATAGAAAGAAAGCTAAAACTAATAGAACCAATTTAAATTTTATAACTTTTAAATTTCTTGGTTTGTATAGAAAAAAAGATAAATGAATACAATTTTATACTTTATCTTGAGTTTGGACACATTACTCCACTTGAAATTATTTTTTAAGCTTATTTTTAATTTTTAATTAATATATAAAGGAAACAGATAAAAATAATAGAATAATATAATTTTATTTTTTAAAATTAGTTTAGTTTTACTGGATATTGTTTAAACTTGAGGATAATTATTCTTCTCCTTTTGTTGTCATGATGTTGGCTTTCTAGGTTTTTTATTTTATTTTACATCTTCCCATTTATAAATAAATATCCATCTATAATAAATGTCTTTTAACCCATTAAAAGATAAAATATTTACATCATATCCTATATTTCTACTTATGGTATATTTATTAAAAATTAATCACAATTTCCATCTACTGTTATCTTATATCTTTGAATAAAAAATTAATTCATTGCTTATTTACTAGAAATAAGCATACTTTATTCAAAAAAAAAAAAGAAAAAAAAAGAAAGAAATAAGCTAACTTTAAATGTCACGATTTATATGGAATAATTAAATCTTTATGGAAATAAAGTTAATTACATAAATTTAATTTTAAAACAACAATTCCTCAAAATAATCCAATTATATGTAACAGTTTTAAAACTGTTTTTTCATAAAAAATAAGAAAACAAAAAAAGCATAAATAACATGTTTCAAAAGCATTTTCTTTTATTTTAGAAAACACCTAAAACAAGAATAGATTTTAAAGAATATAAAATGATGTTTTTGTATTTTAAAACTATTTATCAAGAATAGCTTTTAAAAATGTTAACTAAACATATCGATACTCTTTATTTGAATATATTTGATTCAATTGATAATTAATAATTAAAAATTAGTAATTAAAAATTAATTATAATTATTGTTTTATAAAATAATTGATAATTAGTAATTATTTGAATAAATTATATATAAAACTTCAATAATATTAATTTAAACTTAGCTCCATAGCCTAGCTGAATTGTACCATTTTTTTATCATTATAAATTACAACTGACAAGTCACAATCATATAATAAAATGTTTTTATCTTGTTTTTTTTTTAAATATAATTGAGAGGAAAGGACTCACATTTAGTAAAAATTTAGTATATGTCCTTTTTCAAGCCAAACATAAGTTATTTATTATTTGTTTGGGTAAATAGAAAATAAATGTGCAATCAATATTACTTGTTTTGATTAGATATTAAAATTGAATAATTATTTTTGTATGTTTTTAAAATTTTACTTTAATATAAAGGTTAAATCATTTAATAATGTAATTATTTTTAATAAAAATGCTTAATCAGGGGCATAATGGTACTTTCGCAGCATGTGGCGTAGATCTGTAGGGGCTTCGGCCATTGTCGTCCAATTTAAAGTAGGCCACCCGCACTAAGGCGGTGGGTCCACTAGATGTGATGAGAGGGCATTTTTTTGGGTAAGGAAAAGATCCCATGCTTTGCGGAGTATCTTAATAAAATTAAGAAAATGCTTTGGTGACATCCGATATTTCATAAAGTTTTTAAAGCTAAACTTAAAAAATATAAAAATTAAATAATATAAATATCTATTATTGATTTTCTTTCTCTTTTATAATAATAAATAGACAAAAATGATCACTCTTATAAAATTATGATAATTTTTTTTTTTACACTAATGATGTGGTGTAACAACACCCTAAAATTAGTCAAAGAAAGGTAAATAGCATTAATAGCCATTAGCCACCGCCGCTAATGAATGTAGACGTGATTTGAGTCCACAAGCCCTAACTTCTGGTTTAATATAAAAGTAATTAATTTTTAGGAAAAAACATATATAGACATTTCTTATAAAATATCTGTTAATTTTTTTTGTTTTTAAAATCATATTTATTTATTGTGATTTAAAATTATCCTCTTGAAATCATATTCATTAAATACTGCTTAAAAATTAATTTTAAAATTATAATTAGAATATATGATTTTAAATTTATCTTTAAATCGTAATTATTGAATATGATTTTTAAAAAAGAAAAATTATTTTATAAATATTTTAAAAAGAAGTTTACATATATATTTAAAAAAAATTGAATTATTTTTACTTTAAACTCCCTAACTTCCATGTGTGACACGGCGGCTCGGATGGTGTTGAGCATAATCTTATAGCCACGTGTCCACCTTCACTCAAATAAAAAAGTATAACTATAATAATACGTCACGTGCCTGATCAATTGGTTAAACAAGGACAGGACACCTAAATAAGAAATGTTGGTTCAAGTCTCAAGTGATTAGTTGTCAAAAAATAATAAAAATAATAATATATTTGGTCTTATAATATATATATATATATATATATATATATATATATATATATATATATATATATATATTTTGAAACTACAAGAGATGCTCACATTTCAATTTATTCAGAAATTATAAACAAAAAGCCATTTATAGTGAGAAGCAAAAAACTTAAATTGTATTAATTTCAAATTATTCAAAACGAGCTGACAAATAATCTTATTCAATTTCAACTAATACAATAAAATATTCGGAGCAAAAGTTTAAATATTTAATAAAATATCATCTTATGTATAAGTCATAAAAATATTGGGTACAATCATATGTAATATGGGTATTACCACGATATAATCTATGACAATCATTTAAAACTAGTACAAATAAGACTCACACAATTAATTTACATTATCCTTATCAAATATTTGGAATTTTTTATCAAATATTTTATCCATATTATAGACCGATCATGATATAAGATTATTTAGTTTTCATTTTTCAAATAGTTTGAAATCGATACCCCTTTAACAAAGTTTTCCATTAATGAAAGGAAGACCGGACCAGATATCTTGATTCAAAATATTTAAAGAAATATTTTGTGGTATGTGGTCCAATAAACGTAGCGATGACTTCTTTAAACCTTCTGGGATTTCGATCATTTATCAAATATTTTATACTCTTTATCAAAAAAATTTTAAATCAAATCATGACTCAAGCGCTCATTTGCGCTTTCTTATTCATAATTCTTTCAAATAAATCAGACACGCGACTTATAAATACGCTTTTCACTTGATACTTGGATCTAAGAATTTTTTTCTTTTTAATAATTAATACGTTAATAAATTTATACAAAGCCTCGACTATTCGTACGCCCGATTAATCTCACAGACTTAAAATTCATTATCACTGGATGCACTCGAAATAAACCATTGATGAGCATACATAAAATTGAATCAACGAGACATTCTTCCTTGGGATTATTTTATTCAACTGAGAATGTTTGATGATATTATCAATTCTTCCAAAAGTTTCTAAATAAATTATTAAAAAAAGATTATAATGAGAAAGTTAATTAAGAACCGGTATTGCTTTATAACCACGTGTCCACCTCTACCCAAAAGTTACAATAATCAATGAGGATTTGTTTCAATAATAATGTGTTTGGAAACGGTTTGCGAGGTACCCTTTAATTCTATAAAATCTTAAAGTTAATATAAAGTTAACAACTGGGTAAGTCAGTTTAATAATATTAAAGAAATTCGAATTAATGATTATTAGAAAATAAACTTAAAACGGGATTTATTGAGTTACCCTTCAAGATTATTTTGTTCGATTGAGGATATTATCAATTATGTTAATTTTTCAATAATGTCGAATGAAATTATTCAGAAAAGATTATAGTAAAAAATAACTTCACTGAAGTAATGAGTCAAAAAAATTTTGTGATTTGTCTTAATAATGATTAATGGCACTACTTTTATGAAATTATATGACTTTTTAATTCAATTAAATATATAAATATGTTTAACTCATAACAATTGAAATTCTTAATTTATAAGCTAAAGAAGACTTGAACTAGTGTAGTTGAGAGCAAACCTAAAAGGAAACCGACTAAGATACCCTCTATGATAATTTGTTCAATTAAGAATACTATTGAGGATATTATCAATTATATTAAATTTTCATAATAAATTATTTAAAAATATTATAGTCAAAAAAATTAATTATGTATTATTTTAATTTTAGAAATAAGCTTCACTAAAGTATTAGTCAAAATTTTGTAATCTTTTCTAATAATAAATGATTAATGACACTATCATGTGATTCCTTAAACACGATTTACACTACGGTAGAGTGCCAGACTAAGACACTGACTGTGGCTAGCCAAACAAATCAATGCCTAAATCGACCCGACAAGTTGAAATAAATATACGCTCAACTCACCTCTAATCCAAACTGATCGCTTAAATTGCCTTTATCTTATAAACAAAAAAACTGTATGTTTAATTTGAATAAATTGACTGATTTTTTTTTGAAATAATAAATTAATGGGGCTCAACTCGATTTTACTTCTGCGTTGATTAGATAAATTCCACCGATCAGACTTAAATTTGCCACCTCAACCTGCAAGTATTTTAATTCAATTAAAATATAAAAATATAACCCATGACTCCCACCACAATTATAACAATTGAATCTACCATTCATACGAAAAGTGCTATTTTTACCATTTTCTATCATCCACTGTACTTAGTAATCATTAAAACTAACACAAAAATTTATTGTTTTAAATACTTGTATCAAATTAATTTGTATTTTAGTAATCATTGAAATTGATACAAGGATACTACTTACCCACTATTATTAGTCTAGTAATTTCACCCTTTTCTCATCATCTACCCTGTTTTGGTCATCGTTGAATCTATTTTTCTATTTATTTATGCATTGATTGTTAAAAAAAAAGAAACGCGTAAGGAAGCAATGGTGTGGGGTTTGAATCGATTGAAAGGATAAATTCCAAAATATTTATAAGAATAATAAAGTAACCATGCCAATGTCACAATTTTGGACATAAATGTTCATGTGCGTTCATACAAATCCCTTACATGACAATTCCATCCAACGGTATTT